>VZRQ01008244.1:987233-1095317 GCA_013397975.1 Machaerirhynchus nigripectus
TTTTTTTTTCCCCAGCTGCTTGCTTGGTTTTTTGTCTATTATTTGCTCTGTGAAAGGAAAAGTGAATGCTGGAGATGGTCACCTTGGGAGCAGATGGGGCCACAGGGCAGGGACAGGGAATGGAGGGAAGTGCTTGCTTCCTGCAAGTCTGAGCTGTTGCAGTGGTGCTGGTGCAAGCTAGGAACCAGTGAAAGGTGTGACAGCAGCTGAGGGTTCATCTCTCCCACACTGAACCCCATAAACAGACCTGGGAAATGAACACTGTGAGCAGGTATTGCAGGCAATTCACAGGTACATCCAGGCCCTTCTGTACATAGGAAGCTTTTGCTTGCTCTTGTGTACATGCTGCCCTGGGTTGTTCTCCTGCTCATTTGCGAGGCGTCTACTGAAATTTAGTGATATCCTAGTGCTTTTATTTTAACTCCAGGAAACCTGGGCTGATGTTTTCAGATTTGAAAGCTAGTGGCAGAACCAGCGTCTGAGATGTTTGTAATTTTCTCTTGGGGAAAAAAGAAGGAAATTATCCCTTATAACTTCTGTGAGTCACTGCTGATATTCAAAACTATGTACTGTAAAATGTTTCTGTAAAAGAAATAGAATTGTATCTATTCCCCAGGAACACTGCAGGCCATCCAGCAGTAAAAAAAGTATTTTCACTGAGGAGACAGAGGCCCTTCTCCCCAAGAAGCCTTCCTTTTTCCTCCATCAGTATGTATAAAAGACATACAAAGCCAGCTGCTCAGATGGATTAGAAAGCACTGCACCATGTCAATGAGCACCCTTGTTTGTGTTGTTGAGAAGAGATTCTTAGTTAAGAAAGAAAGAAAGAAATGCCTCCCCTGTAATCGCCACTAACGAGGAGACCCTAGTGAAGTTTTTGTTTTTTAAAAGGCTTTGGCAAAAGACATTTTGGACTCTTGGATTAGTATATGTTCCCTCCCACTCCCCACTTGATCCTTGAGGATTTGCCTGAGTCATGGATTTTTACTGGGCTTGTTAACTCTGTTGTTATTTTTTTTCAGTCAAGGGGATAAAGAAATCTTTTGGCGAGAGCCACTCACGGGGGATTAGCTGCGAGTGGACCGAACAAGGCAGTGACTCCCCAGAGGGGGTGACCCCTGACTCCCGGGTCAGGCAGTGACTCATCTTTGCCTCATAGCCAAGGCAAGCTGAAGATTCCCAACATGTGTTTTCTCCGTCCTCACCGATCTCCCTCCATGCAGTGACAGGCAGTGCAGAAGATGAGCTCTGTTATGACAGCTGCTATTCTGCAAAACTGGGGGAAATGATAAAGTAGATAGAATATCAAAGGGTATAGGAACTGTTATTGGAAGAAAACCATAACCTCTTTTACAACCTAAAGGGACTTGTCTGCTTTCCTCCTTTATAATTTTGAGAGCTGCAGGTGTTTTCACTGCACAGCAGCAGCGCTTCAATTCATTGCAGAGCTGAAAGGTGGCAAGAGTGGCTTTTGGAGAAGTTTCTGTTATAGATGTTAACTCTACCCAGTACTGATGGTATCATGGATGCTGCAGTGGTGACAGGAGAAGGTTTTGAGGGAGCTGCTTGCACAAGCTTTATGAGTTGAACTCACTTACTTTGGCTGGGAAGTTATAAGCAATGCGTTTGGGATGCAAAACAGAGTAGGAAGCAAAGCCAAAAATCAAACTGAAAGCTGAGATGTATTGGAGGTCAGATTGTGTGTGTAAGGCTAATATGTAGATAAGTATCACTGAGAAAATGAGTTATGCAGATTAACTCTGCTTTTGATAAAATGGCATAAATACTTGCGATATCCACTGTTGTACAGTCTTTGAAATCCTGACTGTTTAACAAAGCAGTCAACTGCATCCTTTTATCAGGTTATCAAAGGCTTGGATCAATTCACGAGGAATAAATGTCCAACCTCCTCTATTGAAAGGTCTGTCAGTCATTGTAGTGAACTGGAGGTTTTCAAGAAACAACTGTGGAGAAGGAACCTTTCCCTCCTAGCTATTGTTAAGGAAAAGTAACAAAACGCTTTCATTGTTGGAAGGGAGTGTCAGCTCACACAGTCAGGTTCAGTGATGTGCATTATTTTTTATGTGAAGAAACTGGATGGAGCTAGGCAAACCTCCAGTGTACTGTAGCATTGCACCTTAAAATTACATTTCCCAAGTCACAGAAATTAAGCTCCAGTGGAATTTAACTGCCTTGGTGTTCAAAGAATAGAAGGAGAGGGGAAAGAGTAATATTAACTGTACTATACATACCTAAGTATATATATGTGTTTGATACATATTCGTGTGCAAATACAAGCATGTAAGTGTAAAATTTTTGCTTTCTGGCAGTTAATTAGTAGTTGATTTCTTGTAAACATGCATGGTAGAGCAATGGTCTTACAGGCTTTATAAAAGGAGCAGGCTGCAGGAGCTGTATAAAGGTAATTAGGTAAAGTCTCTGTGCATGAGGAGGCAGGTAAATAGGAAGAAATTGTCTGAAATGCTGGCAAGGAGCAGGAGTAGTCAGGGAGGGGCAAGTGATCTGCAATAAGCACAGAAAGAAGAAGGCCTTTAGGATTAGGGATATGACAAGCTTTGTATCTTTCCAGCATCTCCTTTATCTTTCACTCTGTGCAGACCTGTTTTGGGTTTGGTTTTTTTCCCCAAAATCCCCACCTGGTTGCAGGTGGTGAAATGCCCACTCGGTACAAACAGTCTTAAAACTGTTAGCCATGGGCAAGCACAGAAAGCTACAGTGTGCATTTCTCTACCACCAGCAGCTGTAATGAAAACATCAAACTTACTTTTTGCCTTGGCTGTCCATAGGGTATTAGATAAGGTTCAGAGTGTCCCTGCTGGTTGTCAGGGTCCTTCCTAACTGGGATGAGGGTTCATGGCACACTGCTGAGAGCTCAAGGAGAAGAGCTGCAGCTGTTTCATTGTTTGGCTGCAAAGAAACCTCCTTCCATCAGGGTCAAACTGCTGAAGGTAAAGCAACATGTTACAGCTGATCATCTCTTTTTGTGCTGGGGATATCCAGGGCCCTGTCCTCCTCTTATGGCTCCTCTCCCCTGCTCCTGGCTGGCTCCTGCCCCTGGCTGGCAGCATGTCTAACGCTAGTCAGGCCCCGGTTGAAACGGATTCAACCCGCTGGCCTGGAAGAAAACTAACATGACAAAAAAGTGAATTGTTTGCTCCTGGGTTAATGAACTGAATCAGCTCAGTGAAGGCTCTAATGAACATTAGTTTGATGCAAGAGAAAGGGTGTGTTAGCATGGCTGGGATGGAGAGAAGAAAGGGCAGGGATGGAGAGAAGAAAGGGCAGGGCTGGAGCATGGGACGTGCTACTTTTGGCAGTGATGAACTGTGAGAGTGACTCAGCTCTGACATGTAACTTCCCCAGGGGGCTCTTAGTACGGGACCATGAAGCAGGAACTCCTGTTAGTAGAAGCTGCACCATTGCCTGTCATTATCATAAACAGCCAGTGGCATGTGTGCTGAAGCACGAGATTACAGTGCACACACAGGACTCCCAAATTAATTCAGAGGCAGAGCAAAGCACACATGATAGATGTTGGCCACACTGGTGAATGTGCTGCTGCAAGTCACTCCAGGAATGTAAAAGTAAAGGTTGTATCAGAACTTACTGGTGGGAGGAGTGTGTGTGTGCATGCACGTGTGTGTAACAAGTAATCAAGATGAAGGGAGACTTACACCCAGTCTCCCAATAATCATCATGACAGCACTGTCTTCCCAAAGAAGAAACACCATTTCTGTAGAATATGATGAAAAACTGTTAATCATAGATTAATTTCCTTAGATTGAGTTTTCAGGGTATTCTAGGGCTCTCGTTTATTTTGGTTCTGAAAACCATTTATCACAGCTTTATTCAGGTTCACGTGACAAGCATTTTGGAAGCTCTGTTTCATATCAGCTAGCCAAATTCTGTTCAGTTGTGTTGTTCTAGAGGTCAAGGCTGAGACATTTATGTCAGAAGGTGACCCAAGAATTTGGGCAGAGTATTATGTTCTAATTCATTGAAAGTATGAAGAAGAAACTTTTCATTTCATAGTGTGTTCACAGATTCAGTGAGTCTGAACAATGAGGAGTAATACGTAGTGTGAGTTAAGATTTTCCTTTACTGAAGGAGGAAGGTTAGAGATTTAAGATTTTTGCCCTCATGTCTTTTTCTGTTGTCATTTCATCGTCAACTTGCAAGCTTGCTTTCTTGTCGTTCAGTATGTGTAGCTAAAGCTAACAGAGAATGAAGATATTTCTCCCTACCTGCAAGGATTTCGTTGCTCACAATCTAAGTTCAAACCATTTTTAAATAGTAAAATTCCGCAGAGAGCAAATTGTGGCAATTCAGATACGAGTGGGACACCGCTTTCACCCCTTCCCAGCTTGCACTTGGTGCTATTGACAGGCTTTCCAGCACCTCTGTGCTTCATTTGCAATGGTGTGGTCTTTAGTAGAAGAGGTGAAAGTGCTTCAGCCCTGGGTTGGCTGCAGAGACAGGTGCAGGACTCTGCCTTTCCTTGGAAAGGCTCTGGTACAGTGCAGCATGGCTATGACGGGGCAGTCGGTGGGCTGAGGTTACATCTAGCTGGCCAAACCAGGCTTATTGGTAGTAACCTGCCATTGAAGGCTGTGAAATGGCACTTGAGGACATCATACGTTGTGGTGTCACCTGTCAACCAACTAGCAGCTTTCCTGCTGAAACAGAACATCACACAGAGCTCTCTCTGCCAAGACTGTATCAGAGAAGGAATGAGCCGTGCATTCTTGCATTGGCTACACTTCAAGGGATAGCCCTTAAACTTCAGGAAATAAACATGCATTTTTGTTCATTTTAATAAACCCAATCCTTCTTTAATACTCTTTCAACTTAGATGCAACTTTTATTGGTATAGCTGAAGCGTTCAGGGTAGAGACATCAGAAAGAACCAGACACTGTAGGGTTGTCCTTGATACATTCAGGATTTAAGTATCTCCTCAGATACTGCTGTGGCTTTAGGAAACCTTGGGCCTTGCCCCAGTTTAGTCACATTTGTAAAGCTAGTCAATTCTTAGCAAGAGTTCTGCCCTTGCCAGAGCTGTCTGTTAACTTTCACACATTATTGGAGTTAGCACTGTGATTTCTTCTTATCTCAATAAAAGCAACAGCCCTTATTCACAGGAGGACTATTGAAGACTCTTATTTCAGGTTTTACTTCTTTTACTCACAAATGCCCTTTGAAATAAATCTGCAAATGCAAGATATAATTCAGATCAGCTGGAGCAATACATTTAGTGGATCATGCACAGAAACTTGTAGGTGTTCCTTGTATGTCATCCGGGGTTTTTCTTTTTTAAATGTTCTTGGCTAAAACATGATGGTTTTGTGTGGACAGCAGTACTGATGCCCTGTTGGTCCACCCAGCCCACCACTAACCACCTGGAATGAAGTTATTTTTGTAGCTGGCAGATTTTCTATAAGCAAAGTTGTTCTGATTTAGCAGCTGGATGGAAATATCTGGCATGCTTTCATCCTCCATTGGCGACATCATAGGGTAAGGCAAGTGTGCTGCAAACATGTGGTTTGTTTGTATCTTTGCAAAGGGATTGATGACAGGTCTAGCTGCGTTACACATGCATAGGCCACCTAATCTCTAAATTTAAGGTCTCCTAAAAGATTGGTGTATCTTGAAGCTGGAAATTGGGTAAATCTGTATTGAAGTGAAACTATCCACAAAATCTGAACATAAAGCCCAGTGGGACTGTTGAATCTGGCATAACTGTTTAACTAAGGCTTGCTATAAAATGCATGATATATGCTGATATTCTTTCCAAGTGTCCTGAAGTATTTCTTCAGCACTGTTAGAGAGGACTTTAGAATGACAGTCTCTGTGGGCACCCTTCAGCATTTCTTTACACCTCTTCCCAGATGCCAAAACGATCTGTTCTCCTTTGCTGCTCTTTTGTCTGCGCTCAGGCAAACTAAATAAAGAGCACTTTCGAATCACCTTCCCCCGGGCCTATGTGCTGTCTAGGCTGTGACCCTTGGATTTCTACAGGAGGAAAGCAAATTGCAAATGTGTACAAGAAAAAGGACAAAAATGGATGTTTTTCCCCCCACAGTCCACACAGATTAAGAGATTTTTCTTCACTTTTCCTGATCCAAGAAATAAATTCTTGAATGAGTAGGACCATGGTGGAGTGATGGTTCAATATGGTGCTTGATTTTGTTGTCACCAGAGAAGCTGATCCTGAGCACTAGGAATACTCACAGGTCCCACTGGGCTGAGAGTCCCTGACCCTGTGAGTGGCTGGCAGGTTGTCCCATCCCAGTGGGCTGTAATTCCCAGTGCTCAGCATCACGTTTGACTTTGTACATGGGTTTGACCTTGCTGCAATGCCCTCAGACTCTGAAATTTCCACACGTTTTTGGCAGCAGAACAGTGTTCAAATGATGTTTGAAGAGATAATGTGAAGCTGACAACTGAGTGTCAACAGAGTCTCAGTTCTCAATCTTTCCCTCAGCCCCCCTGTTGTGGTGGAGGCCAGCTTGCTGCCCTGAGTGTCTCAAACTTCTGGTGTTTTTCTGGATGTTATTTGCCCATGGTTTAGGCCAGGGACCAGGAATGTGGGGGCCATAGGCTGGAATAAATTTCCCTATTTCTCTGTATACAACCAAAAATTGTGTGCCTGATCCTCTTTTTGTGCAAAGCTCCAGCAAGCTTTTGAACATGGGTGCTGTTAATGTGACAGGGCTGGGATTTTACCCCAGGTGTTTCTACAACTGCATGTTTAATCTGCTCTGAGCAGCTTCAGACAGAACAGCGATTAAAAATGCCTGAGCAGGTCTCTGCAAGCTCTGTCCCTGGGCCACATTTCATAGCACTGTACTGGTGTTACGCACAGGAGGTGGCAGAGGGAAGAAGTGCAGAGTGAATAGTGGGCAGAATAGTGTCTTCAGGGACATAGAAGAGGGACCTTTCTTCGATTCATTCTAGTAATAAAATATGGTATTGCTTGTGGGCCAACACAGCGGCCACTTGCCTGAGGCTCCCAGCACTCACTCAGAGGCACTGCAATACTTACGGAGAATTTTCCCTCCAGCTATCAGAATTCACTTTACACTGCTTCCATCTGTGCCTTTCTTGTTGCCTCCCATCTTGGTGGTCTGTTCTGCTTGGATGTGATTCCTGGGCGTGCTGCACTCGTGCACCCTCCTGTTACATTCGGAAATGCCTTACCCATTACCTTTAAATAGCGTACACAGTAGGAACTACATTGGTTTTCAGAAAAACCCACAGCACTGAGATTCAGACCTGTTCATTCCTTGCCTTTTAGTTCTGGGGTTCTGCTTTGATCTAGCCTCACAAACGTTAGGTCTGAACTTGTGCCAGTGTCTGATCTGACACCGTTTTGGTTTGAAGAAACATGCCTTTTATTTTTAATCTTTTTTTTTTTTTCCATGAGAAAATTAAACTTGAGTGGTTTGAGGGGGAATATTTTAAGTATTTGGAACAGTTTCTGTGATATGAAACCGTGTGATCCATAGCTGTTGAAATACAAGTGATGGCCAAACCCTGTGCTTTTTCCCCCTGCAGTCAGAAAAGCATCTGAGACCAAGAGAGCTGGGGAATCCTCCCAGTGTCTACAATCCTCTTTTGGTAGGTTCATTACCAAGTAAAACAAATGTAAATCAGTTTAAATAGAAAGCTAGGTTAAAGTTATATGGGTGGATAGTTCAAGAGGTGCCCTGGAGAAAGCCACTGCCACCCTTTGCTGTTGACCTCGGTGAGTTCCTCTTCTCCAGACAGTGCCTGCTGAACCTTGTGCTTTCTGCTGCACGTTAGGGGGGGACTGCTTGGACAGACTACCTGGAGCAAAGAGATGAGCCTTTTGTCCTGAGAGACTTATTTGTTCCCTCTTCTTTTGATCATGGGGCTGCTTTGGCAACATTTTGGGCAAATTTTTCTCACACCCTGAGGTGTTACTTGGGTTCAGTTCTGTTTGAAGGAAGAATTCCTTGTGGTGGAGCCTATCCTTAAGTAGCTCCAACTGTTTTGGTGAATGTAAATCATAGCTTGGTGTTACTTACAGCTTTTCATTGCTGTCTTCTTGACAGCTATTTTTGCTAGAAGGTGCATTTTGAGAACCAAATTATTTATGTATATGTAAAAAATGAAAAGTTTCTCTCAGCAGAGAGGCCTATTGGTAAAGTCATATCCAATTTTCTGTTTGGTGGCTGGTGTCCTAAGGCCATGGGAAGAATTTGCAGGCTAGACAGTTGTGTTTGGAGCCTGGAGTACACTTGGCAGTAGTATGAATTGCCAAAGATGTCTGGGAGAAATAATTTTCCCTCGGTGTCTTGCTGATCAGTTGGGTACATAACGTGAACCTCTGAATGGCACACAACAAATACTTCCAGCTGGCTTCTGCCCCCAGACCCCACAGGCACAGGCCCTTATGTGAAGAAGCAGCATTTGAACTGACAGGGTTGTCCGAGAACACTCTGACTACATCTCATTTTTAGGGTCCAAAGTTAGCCTCCCCTGTTTGGAAGGAGGACTCTTATGCATACCAGTTAATTTCTAGCTGTTGCTGTTGTCTTTAAAGTGTCTGGGGTTGCCTCAGTCTGCCGAGTGTGTGTCCAGTGGGACACTGATCTGCTCATCTCTCGACAACCTTAAGGAGACTTCTCTGAATCTTTGCAGAGAAGTTCAGGATGGCAGTCGCTGGGACTGGGACTGGGTAGTTCTGTGACTTAGAAAACCCCTTAGGTTTGTGGTGCCCATAGCCTTCTCTTTTAGCTGAGATTCAGGATATGCTCCAGATCTGGTTATGCATCAGTCTCATCCTTGCCTTCTCTCCTGTCTGCTGTCATACATGATTACTACTTCTTTTGCCACAGTGCTGAAGTGACCCCACTGCACTGTTTCAGGGAGCTGATCCAGCCCAAAAGTAACTTGGAAAAGAAGGAATAAGCAGTGTGAGCTTGCTCCCCAGGAGGTCACATAAGTAGTGTTAGTGCTGGTCCATGGGAGAGAGTGAAAACACATATCCTAGAGAGAGGGAAGAGCTCTAGCTATGTGCTGAAAGAGTTCACACTGCGTATAACCTCAGTGATTTAGATAGGGAATTTATAAATGTGAGTTTATCTAAGTCACTAACTGTTAATATTACCATGTTTGTCCTGCAGCAATGTCAGGAGCTCTCAGCTGTGATCGCAGCACTGCTGTGCTTAGCTCTGTGTGCACACCGGAGGAAAACTGCACGGTGTTTGCAGTCTTTGTAGATGTGACAGACACAACCAACGACGACATAAATGTGCTTTGCTCAAAAGAGCCAGGCTGTTCCTGATGAAAAGTCCCTCTAATGTCTTCTGGCCTGCATTCCGTGCAACAGGGCAGTAGCTTTGTAAAGGATGCAGGAAATATGACATGTATAGTGTTGCTCTCTGAGATAAACCTGCACAGCTTAGGGAAACTAGACTGCTGCATTGTAGGTTTTCTCCAGATCATAATAGTTAGCAAGGGATTTATCCAACCAAAGTTCATCTGAAGTGCTAGTCTTTTCTTGAATGCCTCTGTAATAAGCCATTGCAGTGAGCTGCTGTCTCATCAAATGTTGCTTTAATTGCGTTCTCCTAAAAATTCACTGGATGTTCCTTATTTCTTGTATCTGAGATAAGGAGAATGTTTTCTGCTTGTTTATCTTCCCTGTGGTGTTCATAACATTGTCAGCCAGTGTAAGCTGAGCTATATTAAAATTCTTTTAAGTGAGATGTGACCCAGTCTTTTATGATCTGGGCTGTTAGTTGCTGAAAAGCTGCAGCTATAGGGATGGGAACTGCATGGTGCCTTATAAAAGGCACTTCCATGCTATGATCTGCTCTTAGTACTTCTGGGAATAGAGGTGTGTTCTTAGTTATAATCTGCAAATGCAAGGAAGTATTCTTCTGCACATAGGTTCAGGTTTAGCTCTGTGTCTTCTTTCAGAGATATGAAGGAATTATTTTTTTGATGGATTTTTCTGTTGTTGGGCATCTCCTGGTTGCTGAAACCCTGCTCTGTGGTAGAAGTGTGAATGAATGAATATGTGTATCCATCAAGTTTTCCACCACCACTGCCTAGTGCCTGGCAGGTTTTCTGCCACCACTGCTTATTTTGGTATTACCCCGGGCTGTAAACTGCAGTTGAAGAGGAGGGGTACGTAGACCCTACAACTGGGCAGCAACAGTGGGTGGAGAAGGGGAAAGCAGCAGGGACTGATATACTTTTTAACCATTATTGTCAATCCTTTTTATTGCTGTACTATTTAAAAGCAAAATGAGTGAACTACAAGCTTTAAAGGGGTTTACCGCTGCCTTCTTTTTGTGAGGATCATGGTCACACATCTCAGCGTGTCATCTTTTGAGTGCCACACTGCATCAGCTACTGCAGGTGCCTCAGTGTTGTTTGCTGCTGGATGAGCACAGTGTCATTTGTGGAAAACAAATGGAAACATTTGAGGAATTGGCAAGTTTGAGAGGATTTCATCAGTTGTGATCAGCTGGATCCCAGCAATCATTTAGGGAACAATTCCCTTAGTTCAATTCAGAACAGAACTCGAAAGTGAAAGCAGAATGTGCAAGTCCTGTTTCTTGTGTAAGTACAAGCAACATAAAATAATTTACATCAGATCTTGTCTTAAGAACTAGGGATTGTTTCCTTCCCCCATTTGGAAAATCTAAAGATGTAATTAGATGTTACATAAATTGGATTTGACACAAGACAAACTAAGGAATTCCTGTTTCCTACCCCTGCTGCTCATGCCTTTTTCTGCTGCCAGTTTTTTGCTGCTCTGTTGTGCTGATGCAGCTGTTTGTGGGTCTGTGCTGAAATGATCCAGGTTAAACATCTCCACACACAAAAATATCCAGCAGCGAAACTTTTTTTTTCTTATCAGCTCAGATCTGCAGATCCAATCCAATTTTATTTATACATGTTCCTCCACAAAGGCACACTGATGTGAGGAATGTGGTACTGGACTGTGGTGCGGCTTTGCACCCAGGAAACTGGGTAGCAAAACAGGAGTCTTTTAACAGAATTATGTAAACAAGTGATACTGGTAATTCCTGATGCATCCTCTGTCCCAAACAGCTTCTGCTTTCAGCTTGTATGCATACACAGAGACTCCAGATGAAAGAGGCTTCAGCTGGAGGACTGCCTATCAGTGGGTCTAATACTCACCAAACAGGGTATCTAGCAGGGTTTACTTAATTCTGAGATGTTTTTATACCTGTTTTATATTTAGCAAGAAAGTACCTGTGTGCTCGCACAGGCTGTTTGATTAGTAGCGACTGTATTATATACAAAACCTAAACTCCACACAACTCTTTACAGTGACTGGAAGGAAAATGTGATGTTGAGAAACCAACCTACTGACTCCGGTTCAGTCTCTGTGTTTAGCTGCTTAAGATCTCCATTCATGCCACGTGAAGAGGATAGGCAGAGACAGCTTCTTTTGTAGATCACTTAGCATTCTCCCTCACTTTTGCTTATTAGTGTAGGAAAGAAGGAATAATTTCTTAAGGCATAATGGTTTTTCTCTCAACCTATGCAGTTTCTGCCTCTAGTACAGTAAGGTTTGGGCCTAAGATGCTGCACAGCTCTCTGAGCCTCTGTTTGGGTTCTGTACTGACTTTTGATGCCCAGAATATCAAGATGGGTTTACTCTTTTAAATGCAAGGTCCTTAGAAGATGTTAAGTCTGCACATTGTTGGACTGTATCCTGGTACCCTTGAGCCTGAGAGAATTTTACTTTTCCTCTTACCTCCACAGGATGGGGTAAATCAGGATAACTCCAGATTTTGCCTTCTCTGGGCATGCCAGATAGAATTAGTATGTAAAGCCTTACCAATTAAGAGAGATAATTAGAAACTGGGATGCAGGGAACTCCCATTCACTTGCAGCATTCACCAGTTTAAAGTTTCTTCAGAGGAGATGCAGGGATAACACTCCAGGGTGGGAACACTTCCTTTTAAAATTACTAAGCAACATTATTGTCTTAAATGTAAATTAGACAATTAGCGGGGTCAAGAGACCACACAAAAGATTTTATTGGTTTGAATAAAATGCAGCCTGACATCAACTAGTAGAGTAGCAACCAGATTTTCTGAGTAAGTGTGAATCACCATATTAGATGCAAATTCACCTTGTGTCTCACTCATACATCTACTATGTTCCAAATTTATTATAGGGCAGTAATTATTTAAATCCAGCTTTACTTTCTGTAAATACTGTATTTTACCTACTCTATTGCTACATAAGGGCTTGTTTATAATTTCTAGCAGTCTTCATTCTATGCTAGATACTTCTTTGACTTTTCTCTCCTTGGTGCTTATTTTCTTCTTTTCTCGCGGGGTTTTGCTTAGAGGTTATGTAGACTATTTTTTAAAATCATAAAGGCATGAGTTTAACAGATTGTAAAATATAAATCTTGAGTTGAGTTTTTGGCTAACACCCACGTGTTTTGGCTTTTACTACTTATTTGGCATGCATTACCTTTTCATCCAGATGTAAGTAGTACTACTAAAGCAAAAAAGCTGTGGCTGTACTATAGTAATGTTTTTCACGAAGTTCTTCATCAAAGCAAAAGAAATCTGTTATTCTCCAGATTATATTTTGAATAGATAAGGCAGACAAATGATGAGAGAAAAGATGCCATATCGTCTGGATCATGTGCAAAACGAACAAGGGTACTGGGAAGATGTGGTGAGAACATATGTGAAGTTTATAGTAAGATGGAAACTGAATCCAAGTCATGTTTTAGTGTACTTCAAGTAAGAACTACCTCCCTTTCCTCCAGATTTTCCCACCCTAAATTTTGGATTGGTGTGGTTATTACAGATTTAAATAATAATAATAGGTAAAGTTTTACCTGAAGAGAATGTGGAAAATTTTTATTAGATCCTTATTTTCTGGGAAATGTGGTTCAAAAAGCATTGTCTTGCCTTTATTTACACATGAGAGACAGGGTTCCTGCCAGCCAGCCATGGATGCGGGGCTTCTCCCAAGTGAAAGGCATTGTGAGGTGTTTAAAGCAGCAGAGCTGGAAGGGAAGAGAGGACTGGCCCTGCCAGTTAGGGAGAGGCAACTAAATAAATTGAACACTTTATGCAGTGGCAGGAGCTGAATCATGTGCCAGACAAAGCAGACAGTAGGCGTAAAGCCCAGTTAGCCAGTTACCACCAGTTACCACAAATTATCTGACCATAGGGATGACAAAATTGGACTTTATTTAATTCTTCAGAGGTCTGAGGGATTGCAATCCCATGCTTTTACTGCTAAAAGTGCAGCATGAGGCTGATGTGAAACCTAATATTTGTTTTCAAGTCTCTTTGAAGTGGTACGGCACATGGCCTGGGCAGGTGTGCTGGGTGTCCCTCTTACAGGGGGTATTCAGTGGCCGTGGTGAGACAGGGAAATGTTATTATCTTTCATTATACAGACAGTTATTGCAGCACAAAGGAAATGAGGCCCAAACCCTCAAAAGTTCTTTGCCTGACTCTACCTGATTTCAAGGGCATTCAGGCCCAGCCTATTTCCAGGGCTTGAGGCCAGTGTGATTTTGTGTGGTGCCACCAGCAGCACAGGCTGTGTCACAGATAGAGCCGGGATTTCTAGGTCCCAGGCTAGCGGCTTAATTGCTGGACCAGACTGCCTTTCCTAATCTTGTGTTCAGATCTGTGCCTTTAACCGGTCTGTTCTGCATGAGGAAAACCACTGTGGTTTTTATGCTGAAGCTGTGCCTCTGAGCTGAAGAGACTAGGTGCTTCTTGGGTATGGGAAGTCTGTTGTGTTGAATTTGTGCGCTGTGGGAATAAAAAGCCCAAGTTACAGTGCTGGGTGAGCAATACCTGGCACCCACTCAGCCCAGACCTCTTCACTGATTAAATCCTGTGCTGTGAGATCATAGCAAAATAATAGCATGAATCACCAGAAAATCAGGAGTGCTTAGCTTGTGTGTAGCAGGAAAATCTTGAGGAAAGAATCCGCACAGTAAACAAATAGTGAAGTGGAAAGAAGTGTGTTTCTACAAACTCTTTGATCACAAATACATGTATTGCATCTGTGCATGCGTAAAAACAGAGTTTAATAAAAGCACAGATGAATTCTAGGTAATTAGGAAACTGAATTTTACCGTGGTTGGAGAATTCTGCTGAAGTGTACTTCTTTAAAAAAAAAAATTCTGCTTGCATGCGCCTATCTTAAAAAAGTGAGTAAAGCTTTGCTTGCTTTGAGTCTGCACGTTAGAGTAGACAACCAGTAGATAATTTTGATGGTGATTTAGGGAAGGGGGGGGAAAGAAAAATCCAACTGGGCACAGAGTATCTGTGTTCACTCCCACTGCAAGGTTTATTGATGCTGTCTGCAGATTTGTGTTTGCTTTACTGCTGGTAGTTAGAACTGGTGATCAAAGGCGAGTGTAGCAGTGCCCATGAAGGGACATAATTGGTTGGACTCTTTGAGTCCTCTGTAACAATACTCGGTTTGTTGTGTTAGGCAGCCCTCCACAAAGTATTAAACATTGTATGATTGCTGGGGCAGTCGGTCAAATGTTTTCTTCTCGTCTCGATTCCTTTTATACAGGAAGCCAATATAGCTCAGAGCCCAGGGATGAAAGCTTTAAACCTGGAGGGTGCCTGGTGTTTCCTGAGAATCTCATGGGGGAAACATTCAGTCTCAAAACAGCTTTGCTGACAGATATATTTTTATAGCTTATTATTTTTTTCTCCTCATTCTTTGTTTCATTTGAATATAATAGGATCTTTATTTTTAAATGCTCATCTGTTCCTGCTGTTTATATCTTCACCCAAAAATCATAATTCTCTGGGTTATTTTCTTTTTTGACATCACATTTTCGTTACTGTTGAACATATGTGCTACAATGCTTGTATAGAAGGGACACTGTTTATTTTTGAGTAATAAATTTTTCCATTTTCTTTTCTGTCTTTTGAAAAGAATCCCATATTCCAATTTGAAACAAAAGGTTATAGACCTATTTATAGCTTTTGAATTTTGGCAGTGATGTAAGCATGTTGTGTGGTTTTGTGACTTCATGAGACAAAAAGCTGGAGTTGCAGATGAATATGTAAAATTGTCATTTTCCTTTTTTTTTTTTTTTAATTTTATTTTTATTACATGAAGTGGAGAAAATACTTCTGATGCAACTCCACCTGGGTATAGCTTGTGTATTCTGAGGACCACTCTTGGGTCCAAGCAGATAAGCTGCCCGTGTCTTGAAGCTACCGAGGCAAGTTTCCCAGTGGACTCAAACATGCTAAAATTCAATGAAATAAAATATACAGAATAGCTTCAGTGCTTGGAAGTGTTTAAATGTGGAATATAAACCCCATGCTACTAGTGGAGGTATTTTTCTCTTCCATACTTTTCAAAATTATTTGGCTTTTTTAGTCATTGAAAAAGAATAGACACACAACTTACTAGTGGGATACTTTCTAATGCAGACAAAGAAGTAGCCTAGGGTAGAAAAATATTTTAGGAAACATAATGTTGCATACATCCCATCAGTTGTGGAACTGGGCCTCCAAAAAGCAGTATTCCCAGGAGCTTAAAGGCTGTGGCACGCTGAAGACTATCACAAAAGTGGCACAGCTGCCTAGGCCACATTATTAAGGACATTCACCAAGCAAAAGTGTTCAAAAGAGATTTAAAATCCATGTGAGAGGCAGGCAGCATGCCTTATTCTTGCATTCTCCATATAAAATCTGTTTTAGTGTACTGTCTGTGAGAAGCAGCCTCCCTCTGCTCCTGCCCCCACGCACCCTGCAGCCCTGGGGCACGGCGGTGGTGTTTGCCCAACTGCCCTTTGTGTGCCAGTGACTGCACAGCGCCAGGTCAGCATGACACCAACGCGTCACCTCTGGCACCGTGCAGCAGATTTCATTGTGAGTTCCTGCACCTTGAAAGCAAAGCAGCCTGGAGAGCCAGGGGCAGACTTTGCTCTCTATGCTGCCACAGGCTCTGAATGACTTTTGGACAGTTCTTAAATCTGGTTCTCAATTACCTGTCTACAACTAGCAAATACAGTGTTTGCCTCTGAGAATATTTGAGAATAGAACGGGTGGGAAAAAAGACTTTTTTTGTCCCAGAAAAACTCTAGAACTTAAAATTATATATATATATATACATCTGTATTTCTGTATATAATTATTTAATATAGAACATAACTTTATGCATCTAGAAATATATACACTTAATCTCCAGTTTAACAAATACCCAGATGAATAATGATAACCCACATAATGAAAATCTTCATTACAGAATATATTCTCTTCTTCAGATTTTTAACATTCAGTCGTAATGCATCTTATTGAGACAGTTAAATACATTGTTGGAATTTTGATATTCTATGGAAAGGAGTGTTTCTGCTAAAGTGGGATTTGCTACTCAAAAGCTGTTTCAGGAATGCCTTCCTGTTGCTTAACTTAATGTAGTACCTTGAAATTATTTTAAGCTCCTTGCAAAAGAACATTCGGAGATCTCTTATATTATAATTAATAATTATAATGTGATTAATAACTACTACTATGATTACTTAACCCTTTGAAGTGCTCATGTTCTTTTTATGTGCTTGCCTCCTTGCAGACTGATCATCTTAATTATTTCTGTTTGCATGCACTTAGCACCTATTAAAATGAAATTTAAAATACATTCTCAAGCAGGTTAGAAACTGCTTTGTATATTTGGAGGCCATCTCAGTGGGAAAGGACTAGCTTTTTTCATCTCCATGTGCTGATGGGCTTGGACTTTGTATTGTCTTTTTCCCAGACCTTTGACAAAAAACTCACTCTCTCTGCTTTCAGCATTTTGGGCCTTACTGGTAATGGCCTAATGATTAACTCTTGGAGCAATGGGGAGCCAACTGTTTGCAGTCATCCCAATGTAGTGAATTCTGCCAGCTCTTAAAAGAAAGAAACTTGTGGAAGTTTGTAGATTTGGCACATTTTGTTACTGGATAATGAATGGCTTTTCATGTTTTGGTCAGTATTAAAGGTTACAGACTCTTTGTCACTGTTTACAAGCCCCTTGGCAGTGAGGATATTTTAAAATCCTCAGTGGATGGAGGTCAAGTATGCAAGTCTGCCCAGGAACTGTCTGCAAGACTGAACAAGTTATAGATACAATTTTAAAGAGACCTAGGAAACAATTTTTTTCACCTTCAAAATTAACAATGTCATAAAAGAATAAAATCATCTGCCTTGAGTGGTCTCCAGAAGCTTGTGAGATCAGGCTTAAACTTGAACATCACTATGCTGAGGCATTGCACAGTTTGCAAAGCCCTGTCTACACAAGAAATACGAATTGAGCTTTGTGTTTGTTTCTTTTCCTGGCTGTGATGGGATCATCAGATGCAGTTCCTTCTCTCATTCCCACAGAGGAATGGTGCTGCAGTGCTGTGTCTCTCACTGCATCAGCTCCTTGAGCTGAGTTTGTGTGCCTGCAAGTGTTACACCTGCCACGCACCTGAACTGTCCTGGATGTGCTGGGAGTTTTGAGGCTCTAAAGTGTTCTTTAGCTCTTCCTCTTCCTCAGATAAGCCCTTGCTTACTGTGTTTATATGGTATCTGCTGGGCAGCTTTCCTGTTCTGCTTCATCTGCTTCCCTCAGCACAGCCTGTTATGGGTAGGTGTCAGAACTTTTCCTTTTGCTCTCAGATCCAGATCTCTGCAACACTGTTGAAATACTGTTGAGACTTTGGGATTCAGGAGTTCTGAATGGTTTAGGGTTTTTTAGGCGTATTTCTGAGATGGTCTTTCTTCCTCTCTGAACAAAGAGGTGTGATAAAATTTGCCTTCCTCACTGGTTCATGCAAGGATGTCTGTAAGAGTATTTGAGATACTTGCAGGAAAAAGTAAAGTGCTACTGGTAGTGGCAGTGTCATACTATTATCTTGTCTGAATCATCCGTTATTTAGACACAAGAGTTTAGATTTTCTGTACCTCAGCTTGCAATCTATCATCATCACTGGAATCCAGGGCACTCTGTACACCAGTATCATACTAGGCTGAGGGACAAGGAAGGAAAAGCAATGGATGAAGGCTTCTGTCATGGATTGGAGCTGATATTGACCAGGCGTTGCTCTCTTCCCTTCAGCTCGATAAGCTTTTTCGGTTTCTTCAGCCTGGTTGCTTTTATGCTGCCATATTTATTGTTATATGGTTGTTGCCTTTTTTATTGCAGATAATAGCTAATTGAGACTCGAGGAACTTTATTTGTTTAACCTTGGATCTCTGGAAGAGGGATTACTTTGAACCTGATTACTTTGAACCTTTCAGCCTTTTGCTCTTAAATGCATTGAGAGAAGCAACTCAAATTTAGTGCTTTTATTGCAATTTTAAAGACACAAATAGATGCCTTCATTCTTACAAGCAACATCAAAAGGCCAGAGAGTCTGGAGTGTATCAATCATACATTGGTCATTCACCATTAATCAACCTACCTATGCCTGTATCTCTATCAGGATCTCTTCTCCTTCCAGTGTGTTCACTCTGCCCCACTGCTGGAGAAATACAGTCAGGAGGAAACCCAGTAGGGCCCAGTTGTCATGTGCTGTAAGTAAAGGCAACTTGACTTCTTGACATACTGTGGTATGGGTGTAGTGTTTGTCACATGAATGAGTCTATGCTTATTTATATGCAATGCCATTATATTTCAGCCGTGGAGTTTGGATCTTCTGTTTGCAGTTCTCATGGAGATTGCTTAAAATAACAGATCCTAACTGTTGCAGACTGATTAGTTCATTTTATAACTGATAAAAACAATAAAGTAATAAACACCAAAGTGCTTGGGCGCAAAGTCCAAGAAATGTAAAGTAAGAATGAGCATGGGCATGTTTGATAGTTATTCCCTGTCCCCACGTACATGTGTATTTGTGTGTTATGACCCGCCCCTTTTTTGTGTTGTGCAGTCTGTGCGTCATCGTTGCTTAACTCCGCTCCCCGTGTTGTGCAATTTGTTTGGGCTTGCATCTCACTAGTCAATATATTGGTTTTCGTTAGTGCTCTGGTTTCATAAACTGAGTTATCTCTTTGGATGGGAAATACAGTAAATGATCAGATGTGATGCTTTAGAAGGACAGTGTTCTTGTTTGTGCGCGTAGGTATTACTTAACAGAGGTTGTGTATACGAGACTGCATGCTTTTTTGGGGTTAGCTAAAATAAAACTGGATTGCATTGCACGTGTAACACATGGAATAAAATTTTAAGAGCCCGTTTCTACCTAAAGCAATGGAGGCACAACATACTTCCTTATTCTTTCCCTTCTGATGTTTCCTCTCAACCCTGTTATTATTACTTTTATGCACCAAAGATAAGCTCACTTGCCCTATAAATCTAGTGACAGGAAAACTCTGCCCCAGAAAGTTTATATTAACACACAAGAGCTCATATTGTTGCTAGACATGAAAATTATGCAGTAAAAAAGAAAACTTATTAGACCACATGCAATCTATAGTCATGTGGGAAGTGTGTAATAAATACAGAAATTAGCCCAAATGTCCCAAATTCTAGTCAGTATGTCAATGAAAGAGCTCCTGTCTGCTACTGATTCCTTCTCGCTTGGTCATCCACATCTCATGTACATGCTGTGTGGTGGTAGTCCCAATAAGCAAAACATGAAGGCAATAGATGGAATATCTGGTAGGGACAAACCCCTTGTTGGTTTGTTATTTATTGTTGTCGGGGGTTTTTGTTGTTGTTTGTTTTTTTTGTTTGTTTTGGTTTTTTTTCTTCAGCCAGCAGTTGGTGTTGTGGCAGAGAGGGCAGAAGGTTCTGGGTACTGTGGCTCAGGGTTATAGCTGAGCAGATCTACTGGCTTACCTTTGAGAAAAGGGGTCCATCCGTCCCTTTCTCCGCTGCTCTGATGGATGTAGGACAGCATGCTACACTCACTCTGTGCCCCAGTATGGCACAAGATGGGTCCTGGGTAGTTTTGGTGGGTTGCTGAACCAGTGTTAATTAAGGGGGTCTACAAGTGCCAAGACCAGTTCAGGAAATACCTACAGATTTTCCCTTTTGTTAACCTCTCCAATGTTCAGATTTGCTACCTAAATTTCTGTTTGTAAACAACAAGAAACTCCTTGAGAGACATTATTCCATGGTGATAAATGTGGCAAAACTGTTCTGTAATTTTGCTTTTATTCACTAGATACAGATCAATGTTTTTCTTTGCTCCTTAAGTCTCCTTTATGTTATGGGATTGTCTAATGACAAGCTCTTCAAAGGAGAGAAACAATATTCTTACGCACATGGAAGCCATCGTTGTTTCCCTTGCTTCTCCTTTGGCTTGATGCTGTATTCAAGGAGTAATTGAGGGAAGTCAGTGCTCCTCTTCCTAAACATAAACTAGGCTGAACTGCACTCTTCCTGTCTGCTATTGTTAGCTAGAACATTAGAAAATTGCTGTGTACCAAGTCAGTCATGGAGAAGAAAAAACAGGACCATTAGTATTTTTTTCACAGCTTGATGCAATGCCCACCTTTTCACCTGCCCTACATAGGATTGTTTGCACTGGGGACTATGTCAAATAGTCTTGTTGAGAGGGATGATTTCATTCCCTTTAATGAAATTATGTGGGGAAATAAAGCAAACAGATTCCCCCCCTTTTTTTTTTTCTCAGCAATGCCATTCTCTTTCAGACAAGTGTTAGCCCATGAAAGGAGCAGTTATATGTTTGTTCAGCAAGCATGGTAAGAGCTTCTCCAAACTTACATAGTCTCTTTAGCTAAGATCATTATTAAATAATTTGTCCTTAACTTTCTCTGTGTTGCCACAAGTGAAGTCAGTGAAATTCTGTCAAACATAGAATCAGATAAGCAACTAGTTTCTATATGCTTTAACACCTTATTTCAGACTGAGAATTTTAGGTGAAAAAAAAGAAAGAAAAAAAGGCACCCAAATCAAAGTTTGTATTTCTAGATTTATTTATTTGCAGCAAAAAAAATAGCATTGAAAAAGTGTCAGAGAAATGCACGACACAGTTGGATACTATTAAGGAGGATCTTGCTGTAAATTTGTGCTTTTAAAACCTAGAGAGTTGGAATGAAACTCTTTCTGCTGCTAAAATGTTCTCTATCTATATGTCCTGGGAACTTTATTATTCACAGTTTTCTTTAAAGGAATTTTCACTGAGGTGAGAAAAAGATGTTGTTTTACAGCAAGTGTCAAATATTATATGGAAATTTCTAATATGGAGGAACAAATTTAGTTCTGTGTTTGGCATTAGGTTCAAGATTTGTTTCTGTTCTTTAAAAGACACTACAATTTTCTGAGCAACACGTCTAGATGCCAGCTGTTTTGAAGACTCTGATTTTCAAAACATTTATCTTGTGACAGAATAGTATATCTTCAAGTCTTGAATACAGCTCATTTGGGCCCGGGGAATTAGTCAACTTAATCTAATTTAACATTTTTATTTCTTTTGTTCCTGGTTTTTATAAGTAAGTAGATTTATAAGGCATCCTTATAAGATAGAGGCATATGCCATTTAATAAAATGATTCAGAGAAGCATTTCATCCCTCTGGTTAGGGTAAGAAAATTTTCTTTTTTTAATTCACAAACACAGTGAATGATGATAAGCTTGTTCAAAGGATTTTTAGGTTAATAAGGCATGAATAAGTGTTGTCTTTCCACGAAGAGATTAATAAAGTGATTGTATTTACTGTGGCTGAGCAATGTATTTAAGAATCTCTAGTACTGCTATTCAAAAATGCGCTTTTAGTAACCTTTTTGTGCAGATGACTGCAGGCCCATGTGAATGTCCCAATCAAAAGTAAGGAGTCTTTTTCTGCCTTGACCCGCCCCATTTTAGAGCCGAGTTTGAAACTGCAAGTCTTCTTCAATAGAAATGGTAAGACAAGGATTCTTTTGCCAGAAAGAGTGAAAACTGTAGGCCTTGAAATGTGAAATGAGACCTAACAGCTTGTGCTACAACAAATTTTACTGACCTACACAATCAGTTAAAAAGACTGGCTGGATTTTGGGATAGCCGGCCCAAAAATATGTTTTCATATTTTGTGTTCCAGAAAAGTCATTATTCTGGGCTGAACGTGGCTTAAAAAGTTGAAACCTGTTACAATTTTCTGTCAAAACTAAATCTTGGCCGGATTCAGTCTAGGGAAATCAAGGCCTTGTTCAAACTGAAACATTTAAATTTAGTAAAAGTTGTTGAAGCAGTGTCTATCTAAGGCCTCGTACATGGCCTCATACATGATAGCCAGAAATGTGGTATAACTGACTATAACTGTGCTTGAGAGTCTGCTTTTCAAGGAATTATTTGAAGTAGCCTCATTCCAAAACAATGCTATCTTCCTTATCACTTGTGCTCTGAGGCATCATTTGGTCTTTGTATCTTAGGGAGTAAAATGAATATTCAGCAGTTCTGTAGGGATAAGGAGTAAAACTCTGACCCAGCTGAAGTTATTGTTTTCAATGTTGAGGTCAAATATAGGGTCATATACATTGGTTTTGTGTCATGAAGTGTTACATGCCTTCCCAGGTGGTTAAGTTGTCCTGAGCTGGAAAAGCATTTCTTGGCATAGGATGAATGATTTTGAAGATGTTTGTGCCATCTAGCCTTCCTGGCCAAACTGTGAGAACCTGGTAGGGCAGAGAGAGAGGGTTGAGGAATGCCACCATCCACCATAAGCTGTTGTAGACAAACCTTATGCTTCCTGTGGTGCTCAAGTACTGCCACTTTTACGGCTATGGGACACATGGGATGACTGGTGAAATCTTCCTGACACTGGAAGAGAAGAGTTCACCACTCTGTGCATGAGAGATTTGCATGAGAGCATGATTTATGCACAGGGCCTGTTGTTTTAAAGAGGGGTGTAATGACTTACCCATTGCCTGCCTGAGCACTCCTTTTTAATGTTAAACATCCATGGAACTGGAGTGGAAGCAGCCTCAGTTGGCCACATTTCTGAGAAAAGTGCATCACAATAGCACATTAGTCATCCTCACTTGATAAAAACAAGAAGGATGAATGAAAAGCTCTAGCACAATGTAGAGCTCTCAAGAGCAGCTTATATTGAAAGAGCTAGGGGTTTTTCCTTGTTTTTAAAGTGTATGTGTGAAGACACTACTGCTCCCTGAAAGCCTCTCGGTTTTAGGTTTGAAAAACTACAGACTCTTGGGATTTCAGGACCTGTACCAGTGGTTGATTCAGGCCTTTTACCCTTTGGAAGAAGAGAAACAAAATTCTGGCTTCTGCTGTGGCATGAGGCCATCTGATGTGTCCTTGGAAACAACCACGTAGAAAAGGCTTGCCTTCTGGGTGTAAACATTCAAGAGCACACAGCATTTTCTGGGAGAGCTGGGCTTTTGTCCTGAGTCACTACATTCTTTCTCCAAGACTGTGCAGTTAGCTGCTGCCTTCCAGCATGTTGCACAGTGCAGTTGGATTGCACGTGAACAGTGCTTGGGGCACATGAGTGCTCTTTAAGTAAGTTATAGTGACCAATTGCACTGTACTGAATAAAAGCTATTAGTCTTTCCCTGTTTCGGTGTGCAGGGAAGGACAGTTTTTTTCCAGGATTGAATAAATGGTGCTGTGCCAGCTGTGAGGATCTGTTGAGCTGTATGTAAATCTCAGACAAAAAAAGCAGATTTGATGACTTATGGAAAGACTTCTGCTTGTAAAATAGAAACACAGAAATGGTCTCTTAGTTGCTGGCAGAAAATAATAGAACTCTAGATGCAAAAACATGATTCGAGCAGTGGGTATGTTAGCTGGGCAGTGAGGATGAGAACGATTTCTGTTTCTCGTTGTAAAATAATATATCAGTCAGATGTTAGTCATCATTGCAGGAAAGTGGCAAAAACACAGCAGTAAAGAGACCCCAATATACCTACCAGATGATGCTCAGACTGCTGATGGCACCAAGCTCACATCTGTAAGTTCAAAGACCTAACACTTGGTCCTTCATTCCCACATTTGTTCATCCAGCTGCTTTGGTTCTGTGGGCAAAATTTCATCGTGGGAGTCACTTAAAACTGGCTCATGAGTTCACTGGCATATGAGGAGTACTTTAAAAATATGAAGCATTTTTACATGCAGTGTGATTTATAAGTTTGCTTTTTTTCTGTATGACTGATTTCATTGTAATTTCAAGCTGTGATGTTACACAACAGAGAGAATCACCCTCTGCTGTTCTCGTCCCTTTTATTCTTTGCCTCTTATTTGGTTTGCCATTGAAATATTGGGACAAATGCCTCAAGAAATGGTGCAAGAGTCTCTCTGAGGCTTTGGAGGCCTGGACAAAGCAATGGAAGGAACATGCAATGTGCAAGTTATGCACTAGGGAATCATGAAGACATTCAGTTATTGTTTTTTGTGTTCTGAGTAAAATGACTTCTGTAATTTAATTAAAGTGCAGAACCCAGGCTTGCAAGGTGTTCAGCACTCTCTGCTCCTTGTGAAGACAGTCTGTCTGAAGCATGACAGATTTTTTTCCTCTCCCCTCCTGTGCCTCTGTGCCACAGTAACATTTGTTCCAATCCTGAGATAGCAGTTAGATTAAACATTTGGAATTGAAGTCCCTAACTTTGCTTAAAAAACTAACTCCAAGGCGGATAATAAGACTATGGGGATAAGCTACTAGTTCAAATGAGTGGAAATATTGTTTCAAGTATGTTTAAATGTGTTTGTGTCATAAGAATTCAGGACAAGATTTGGGGCTTTTTTAAACTTCCTTTTATTAATGTTGGGTTATTACTGGACATAGTATCTGTTTGTGTTAAACTAAAATGTAATTGACTATAAAACAGTCTTGACATGTCATGATTTTTAGGAGGTCACTACTCCTACTTTCTTTAAAAAGTTACAAGTGATGTGTCCTGAAATATAAATTTCCAAATATGGATTAGATCTTAAAATATAAAATAATGTTGCTTGTGCACAAGCAAATAATAAGGTCACTTGTCTGGTATTAGGTCTTAAAGTATGACTAACTAAAGATTTCTTAAAAAAAAAAAGGAGGGAAAGGAAGAGTCCTTGACTACAACTTCAGAAAGGCAAAGCTTTCTGCTTTGTGTACGCTCTCTATTCATGTGACTCTGGACAGAATGACAGTGCCAGAGTGGATTTTGACAATATCAAGGGGATAGCACCAAAATTCCATTCACTAAAGTCTGAGAAGATGTGAATCTTAGCTGCATGTCTTCAGTATGTCAGAGTTAAATGCAGTTGCCTCTGGAATGAAGCTGACAACAAGGAGTGATTAGGCAGTGTCAGTGGCCGATTATTTATGCATCTCACCTTAAAAAAGTCTACAACGACCAAGACTGGCCTCACCAGGAGTCCGGGCTAAGGCACCCACTTACGAGAAATGCCATCAATGCAATTTCTGCTTTGGAGGAGTGGAAGGTGATACCAAGTATGGTGGTAACTGAATAGGTTCCATAGGTGTGTATATCCTGCATTGCTCCCAGTGTCACTGGTCAGATCCTGTTGCTGCTTTTTATGTCTCTGTCACTGAAAGTGAAAATGGAGAAAGTGGAGCAGGAAAAAAAGAAAAGTTTTGTCTTCACTGTTCTCACTGCTCTTTGTGTGGTCTTACCTTTCAATCCTGATGCCCAAGGAGTTGCAGAGTAACAGTATTTCTAAAAACTGACTTGGTTTTGGAGAAAACAACTACAGCAGTAATTTCTTCTCCTAAAAATTAATAAACTGCAGTTAATTGAGAGTGCAGGCAAAACTACAGAAATACTTAATGGAATGCATCTGAGTTTCCATGTCCTGCGCTGAAATGAGAAAGCAAGGAAAAAAAGATGCCAAGCTATAGTGATCTGATGTTTGAAATTAATTTCAGAGAATGACTGGTGCTTTTTGGGAGGGAAGACTTTCTTTGGGTTTTTTTGTTAATCTTAGTCAAAATATGAGCACACTCACAAAGTAAGCTTAAATGTAATGAAATGTGGGACCAAGATATGGTAGTCAGCAATGAAAATGAAAATAACTTTCAAATGACTTCCATTTAAAAAAGCCTCAGGATGGTAAAGGAATCTTCTCCTGTTTAAAAATGTAAGGTCTTGTATGTCTCTGTAAAATGCAGAGAATTTGGCTTCTAGAATTTCAGTACTTTGACAAAGCCTTAAAAAGAGCTGAAAATGAGGGAGTCCTTGCTCTAAACGTCAGCGACTTGGCAAGGCTTTGGACAGTTGGCATTAACATCAATGCTAGTATTCAGCTGACATCCTTGTTCAATGTATCTTTCTTGCTGCAACTGGCAGGGGACAAGAGCTATTGTGACTGTAACTTTGAAAGCAATATTTAATTAAGTAAATTGATGTGTTCATTGGGAAACTGCAAATCATTTTTATGTGGCCCTTTTTTTTTTCCTTTATGAAAGGCTCTTGAAGGGGTGCTCTTTGCATTCAATAAAGTTTTATCTTTACAGTAAGTACTTAGTGGTTTGCATGTTTCAGCTTGCTGCTCAGTGGGTATCAGGGACAGTGTTTTTCCTTTAAATATCTTAATTCTCTACCTATACTTTTAGGAAGAAATAAATTTGATGGTGATTTGTGCTGATCATGCAAACCATCCTTTTTATTAAAGGATATTGTTAAGTTCTGCTAAAGGAGTGAATAAGGAAAAAAGTAACATTTCAGCGAGTTGCTTCCCCCTGCTTCCAAAAATAATTTTACATACACTGTGCTCATGGAAGTAAAAAGGAGACATTTGCTAATGTTTTGGACGGGAAAGCAGCTTGTGCAGGGAGATGTAATCATTATCCTCTGCTTGGGCCTCCTAGGGAAGAGGGAGAAACCAAGAAGTGAACACTAAAGAGTTAAGCACAACATTGAGAGCAATTTGTCTATTGTTTCTCTATTAATATCTTTCACCAACTTACCACTCATCACCTTTTCCAAGTAGTCTCCATATAGCAACAAATGGCGCCGTAGACAAACCAGATGCAATCTCATGTTTTCTTTTCATAAGCATTTGTAAATTTGTTAAAAGGAAAAGTAGGGGAAATGGGAGAAAACTGTTTATTTTGTAGAAGCTGTACCAAGAAGCATTGAGAACAGGGGACTCTTTTTGCTGTAACCCCTTGTGCTACCTGATGGGCCCCCACAGTTCTGCATGTGATTTGGTTTCCTTAAAGGAGTTGTTCTGTGTAATTGAAATGAACCTAAGTTCTCTTCACAGCACTCTTGAGGATCCTGACCTTGTATTCTGAATATTTTGAGCATGTTGTCAGAACCCTAGATCCAAAACTGGATTCTGTTATGGTCCACCTTTAGTTTGCTGCTACTTTTCATCTCTCTGTTTTATTCCAGGACAGAGTTTTCCTCAGCGACCTATCTGCATATAATTGCTACATGTATGTTTTTCTGTCTGCAGCACTATGGCATGAATGCACAGACTGGGTTTTTTTCCCAGCAGTGTTGCTCAAAGTCCATAAATTTAAATCTTTCCTTTACTATGTAAGTTCATTACTTTTCCTTAAAAAGAAATCTATTGCATTTCTCCTCTTTTTTTTTTGTCTCTAAGCTTCTTTCAGTTGCAGCTGACTTTAAAAGATGGAAAGCATTTATCTTTCTTTACATGGAAAACAACCATATGCTTTATTTGAACATAGGTTATTTCAGTTAAAAAACCCCCCAACAAAACAACAACCAAATACCAAGTAAAGAACCCCATCCCAACCCCTCAGCTTATGAAAACAAAAAGTCTCTGCAAGACTAGATAGTTTGTATCTCTTTTCTTGCAGTTGGATGTACGATAAACATAAAATGTCAACCGTCCTTATTATAATAGAAGATTTCTAGGTTTTTAAAATCGTGAAGCATTGTTGTAAGTGTTACTTATTTTCCCTTGATGAGTTTTATAACTTATGAAATTTTCACTGAGATGCACAGAGTAGGCACTCCTATTATGGCTGAGTGCTTGTCAGCAGTCCAGGCAGGACTTCTGGAGACTGGTCACAGGAAAAAGTCATCCTCCACCATTCAGCCTTCTGAACTGTAGCAAAGGCTAGCCAAAATGCGTTTAAAACAGCTGTTCTTTTGTAGCAGCAATTACTGTAGTTGTTACAAGGAAGTTGGATGATCGCAAATGGAAGATCAGTTTAACAATTGCAAATCCTTGCTGCCACTCATTTCTGAGTACAGAGCCTTGAATGAATGGAATCAACTTCTGTTTCTTTAGAAAGTACAATTGATAGAATATTTTACCACCAAGATGCAGAAGATCTTGTTAGTAAAAAGAAAACCAACATTAATTCCTTTTTGTCAATTGCACAGGAAGGAATTAATGTTGGTAAAAACTTACATTCCAAGTTTTTCCCATCCCATTTGATGATTTGCATATATGTATGTGCATAAAGGCTGGTTGGCCTATTTGAATGGTAATGGAAAGACATGGAAAGTTTACTGCCTTATATGTAAGGTTTTTTGAGATCTTCTGTCACCTCTTTGGCCAGTAGTAGTGAGCTTTGCCACATGATGGTAGTGGACCAAGTCTTTGCTAGCCAGTCTTACTAGCCACTGGAAATCTGCCAAAAAGCCAGCAAGACTTTCTGGCTGAAGTTGGTTTGAGGTATCAGTGGCCCTTGGTTGAACAGGAGAAAAAAAGCTCAGGAGAAAAAAAAGCTCAGACAGATTTCCCTGACTTTTGAAGAGCATCTTGTCTCCTTATCTTTTGCAAACTGTGCTGTAAACACTTCTTTAACTACTTCCAGAGCTCATTTCCACAGGCACAACATTTGGCTACGCGGCTCGATTACCACCACAACAGAGGGGAGCAGCGTTACACGGTCACCCTGCTGCCTGTGTCGGGCTCTATCGCTGTCCAGCCAGTGTTTACAGAATGCCACAGTTAACGCTGCCCAGATGCTCTATCTGTGGGAAGCCCAGAGACCAGGCACGGAGCGCCGGTGTTTTCCAAACCCGGCCGTCTTATCCGAGGCCTTGCCTGTTTGTGCGAGCGGGGTCACCCCGCGGCCCGGGCGCGCTGTCAGCCCTGGCGGGAGATAGCACTGCGCTAGATGTTGAAGTTTGTGTTGTTTAGGCCACTTACGGCTTTTCAGAAAACATTTTAGAACAAAGTGATGGGGTTTCTCTGGCAGCTTCTGGACCTAAGAGTGTTTTTTAATGTAAGACTTTGGTAGGAATGCTGCCTCTAACTACAAGAGCACTTTATGTAGCTGCTAACGTAGCACATGGACTTTGC
This sequence comes from Machaerirhynchus nigripectus, assembly GCA_013397975.1. Taxonomy (NCBI): domain Eukaryota; kingdom Metazoa; phylum Chordata; class Aves; order Passeriformes; family Dicruridae; genus Machaerirhynchus; species Machaerirhynchus nigripectus. The sequence continues at coordinate 1,016,451 of VZRQ01008244.1, forward strand.
AGGAGATGCATGGTTTCCAGGCTGTGTTTTGCTCTGGTCATTACTTTTTGTGTTCAGGTGTACATTTTTTCCAATTTTTCCATTTCGCAAATATGTTGATGATTACTACAGTCAGTCACATCGTCTTTTAGACAATCGGCTTTCTTAGGACGGCTTGCTCTTCGTGGAACACACAAAATAAGATTTTTTGTTAGTTTGTTTTTGTGGCAGATTTTAGATTGTGCATATCTCATGCATATGTCAACTACTCTTAGGAACTGAAGAAGTAAAACTATTTTCAGCCATGCTGAGGGGATATTTGAAGCAAAAGATACAATCTAACTACATCGTGTCATTATAGAATAATGCAATAATATATTACTGAAATGAGTCAATATTTTTCATAAAATAAACACTTCAGAAACAGTCACATTCCTCCATGTGCATATCTGGAATGTAAGAAAATATGAATAAAATTATATTTGTTTTCCACTAACTGTACAAGGCACTGAAATCTCTGGCCTATACAACCTTTGAAAATTATGTACCTGTTTTTATGGGGTTTTTAAAAGTATTTACATTTTATGATGTGTTTTTTAAAACTTTTTTAAAAACGGGTTATTTGCTGTTGCATATTTGTATTTAAGAATTTTTTGGTTGTTTGTTTGCTGAGGAACTAATATTTTTTTCCCTGTATATTTTACCTTCTTATACAAGAAACTTCTGTGCACAGCACACAAATGACCCTGTTACCTGAGGTTCTACTATGATTTGTGTGTGGAAAAGGGTTTTTTCCTTTAAGGGCTGGATGTAGGGTTCTTTTAACTGCTTCATATCCACATTCCAAAACCTATTTAAAAACCTGAGTCTAAAGTCCAGCTGACAATGAACTCTATTTTCAGCTAAAACTCCCTCCTCCCCCACTTCGCCACACACTGTTTCTGCTGCTGGTCCACTTGTGATAAAGACCAAAACTGTTGTTTGGGTGACATGCAGAAGGAGTTGTTTATCAAAAGGAGGCTATTCTAGGAGGATATGCTCTTTAAACAGAACAATGGGGATTTTGAAGATAACCAAATCAGTACTACATAGGTGTTAGATCTGTTTTAAATTGTTTCTGTGTTGGAAAGTAGGAGGGGGCCCTGGTATTTGGCTTTGAATCCCTGGCTTGCAAGTATGAAATGGCTAAATCCAAATTAGCTGCCGACTGTGCTTTGTACTGCAGTTCATGCTTGTCTGTAGGGCCTGAGCACAGCACCTGAGGAGCACAGGCTGGGGGTGCAGGGAAAGGGGCCCCAGAAAATCCAATTTAATTTTGTGATCCAGGTGTACCTTGTTTGGTTTGTTTTGTATTGGTTTTTTATTCACCCTTGGTGCTGCGTAGTAGAAGCAGCAGTACCTAAATGCAAACCTACACGCACACTCATCTTTGGCTAGTTAGGTCAGGTTATAGACACATCCCCATCCTGCTATTACAAATTTACTGGTTCCTGGACATGAGAGAAGTATCAATAGCTGATAAGTGGGAGGAGAAACCAGGGAACCTCATGGAAAACTTAGTTTTGTACAAGAGCTCAGCAGACTCATGTGAAGTGTTTTTGTCTGCTCATGTCTTCTGCAGAGAGAGGATCTCACCAAGAATAAAGGTGACCTTCAAAGGCAAGGGAGAGGAGCATTACATGTTCTGTCAAGCTCTTAGATGACTGTTTCTATTCTTTCTGAGCTATGACAGTCCCTAATTTTCTCTAATGAAAACTTTTCTTCAAATATTTTCTCATATATTTTTGTTATTTTGGAATGTCACCAGGTACAACTGAAAATTCCCTTTTCTCCCTTACTTGCCTTTTGTGGTACATTTAAAAATATCTTCCCAAAATTAAGAAAGTGAAGAGTCCCTATAAATAAAGCAGTATCAACTCCATTCCCTGCCCCCCTGCAATGCCTCTACATGAAAAGAAAAGGAACAGAAAACTTTCTTCTTCTATAATGCTGACCATATGCAAGTGATTTATTTAAGGCCACACAGTGAATTGTTTGCAAGAGAGGGATGATTGTCTCTGCTGGCCATCTGATTAAAGCTCAGCCTAAATATGTTTGGAAATTTGCAGGTGGTTCAGAACATCTGGGAGTGCCCACTTTCCTGAAATACCTATTTTGATTGATTACAGAAGGGGAGAGGTCTATTTTATTCAGCTGGTAGACATCTCCTGCCCCCAAAACTCAGAATTAAACTCTTTTTTTCAGCTGTATGTTTCCTACCTTCTCCCTCCTTCAATACAAATGCAAGCATAAATTCTTTTAAGTGTGAAAAGGGCACTTCAGTGACCCCTGCCTAACATCACTGACACTATTTGGCATCCTCACCTGAAGTCTGGATTTATTTTCTTAAAGATCCCCACTAGGTAAACCCCATGGAAAAACTAACCCTTGACAGCTCTTGCTGTGTTAACCGTCACCTTTCAGAGCCAAGTGTGATGGTGTGGAGATGAGGAGGGGCAGTTTGTTTATGCTACATACAGCTTTGCTGTTTGTTTTTTATTCTGTCCTGAAGTGATGCATTTTCAGAAGCTCTATCACGCATCCAGGAAGAAAAAGTGACTCCATGGTTATTCAGACAGATGTAGGGCTGTGCTTTGAGCAGCAAGGTAAGGGGTGTAGCCTGATTATTGCAGTAAGTTTTGACAGAGACAGCGCTGTCAAGAGTGGCAAATAATGCACCCTCTCCTGTACTTGCCCAGAGTAATTGCATTGCAAAGGGCACAAGGATATCTTGGCCGACAGTGACAACCCCATATTTCCCTGTGTTGTTCAGTCCTCTTGGAACTACGTGCTGTGCTCTGCTGTAAAGTTTGCAGACTTCTTCATAGGTATGTTGCCTGAGATTTAAAATTATTAATCTAAAAAGATCCTCTTTTAACTGAAGTGTATTCCTAAAGAGGGTTGGGGCTTAAATTAGAGTGTCCCGGTACAGATTTAGGGGCCTGTTGTTTACCTTTTTATTTGAAAATGCTGCCCTTCACTTTTAAATTTTTTAAAATCTTATCTAAATGAAGAAACCACCCTTCCATTTGGCTGTGTTTTTTTTGGCTTTGTTCTAATAACTCTTGACCTACCCACGCAGATTTATGGAACTGGGAATAGGGGTTGTTCCTGGTTGTCACAATACCTCATATACATTGACAGAGGTGTTGGAAACCAGGTTTTATGACAGCATAAAGGGTAGAAACCAAACTTAGGAGGAAATAGATTCCCATACTTGAAATACCAAAAAATTTAGTGGAGGAAATGATTATAACTTGCAGTGCTGCTGGAGCCCAGTGAACAATTCTCTGTTTTGTGCATACTCACATCAGAAATGTTCTGTGTTGAGATCCAAGCATCAATTGCTGCTGCCTGAACTCTGGTCTTGCTTTAATGATTGGTTCTTTGCTCTCACTGCTGTGCTGGATGGAGCCTTTGGAGACTATCACAATGTAAATAAATACAATCTGTTTGTTTCTAGCCTGTTAGAAAAAAAAAAAAGTAAGTTGTATGTGTCAAAGAAAGGGAAAAACTATTAAGGATTCATTTGCATGCCTTTGAGATGCAGGAGGTACAGGAAGCAACGGGTTTAGGGGAGGGCTAGCAAAGTCATTCCATAGGGGTATAACAATAGGGAAACATGTAGAGTGGTTAGATGCTGTTAGATTAGATTAGTGCAGATTTATTTGGCAAGTGGTGTTTATTTTTCTGTTAATCATATAGAGGTACCTAAAGTTTGCAGAAAAAGTCTTATTCAACAAATCATTGTGGAGAAATTGTGAGGAATGGTTAGTTTCATGGGTGGGTGGCGTTTTTTCCTTTCCTTTTTTTTTTTTTTTTAAATCCTTCATAGGAAGAAATTCCAATTTTTAATTTTTAAAAATTTTTTTATTAGAAATGTTAGACTAGAGCTAAAAAATGGAAGATGGCAGTAAAGCAGTACAGTAGTTCAGTTATACTGAATTTTTCTTGCTGCCATGATTGTCCCTAGGCTGGTTTTTTTGCATCTTTTGCATTAGTGATCCTTTTTCCCTGCTTTTGCCTGTGTTTATAATCTTAAATGTGGTGAAATATGCTGGCTTTTACCAAATTTTATGTTTCAGTGAAGGAGAGCAAATAGAAAGAACAAATGAATTCACAGTTGGCTACAGTTAATTTTCTGTAGTTACTAGCTTGCATCATGGATTTCTCTGCCAGTTAGCTGTTAGAAATTAAAATAGGAGGCATAGCATGGCCTGAAACAGAGAGAAAGGTTGGAGTTTCAGAGGGACAGCCTCTTCACACCATTGCCAAATCACCTCTCATTTACTTTGCATTTGTAGTTATAAAATAGGACACAGGTCTGATGGCTGCTGACAACCCTCCTCAACATTTGTGGTTTCCCTTCAAAGGTTTCATTTGCTGTAAACATTTTCTTGATGAAATTTGCCATGAGGGAGAAAGCTGGTGTAAGATGTGGCCGTGGAGCATCACAGAGTTGGACCAAGTGGTGAGGCTCCCCACCTCTGGAGTGCCCCTTCTGCTGCTCACAGGGCTCCTGGAAGAGCCTGGCTCAAAGCAGCCACCCTGACTGTAGAAGGCATTGCTGTAGCCGCTGGGAACTGCTCCCAGAGGCCTTTTCCTGGACTAAGCAACTGCTGCTCCTCACCCTTAAGCCTCTTCCCCTACTTCCTTTTGGTACCACACTCTTACTCCTCTTTTCTCCTGGTTTAGCTGATTTTTTCTCTCTGAAGACTATGCAGATGCATAATTCCCTGTTGTTTACAACCTCTCTTAATCCTGCTGTGAGGAAGAGTTTCTTCCAGTGCTTTTCTCCCTTGTAATGCAACTAGAGCCACCATCAACCTTATCTAAAAGCTGATGGTTTGTCACTGGAGCTTCTCCTGACCTCCAGCCCCCTCCTGCCCTTACTCTCTGTCAGGTACCATTCCTTACCATGCTACTCAAAATGGGTAGAAAGGGACTTGTATGATCTGTGGCAGATACATGTGTTTGCCACTATATTATTTTATTAGCATAGCCTTTTCCTGAGTCCCAAATGCTGGCCTATTTACCCTTGTTGGGTGACTGTTCTATTTCTCTCTAATAATTTCCAGGGCCAATCTGAGCTATCTACTAAGTGCTAAAATAACTGTGTGTATACTAGTACTTTCTGTACTTTCTGACTTTAGTTAAACTGTAGGATGGATTTGTATTTTTCAGCATTTCCTTTGACCCACTTTTCTAAATTAGTTTTCACTTTCCCTGAAAAAGACTGTCCTGCCTCCCTTCTGGTTTTGCTATTTCCTTTTGTTTGCTGAAATATTTAATAAAAAGTTGCAGTAAGTAAAAGCTATGGACAAAAATGTCTGTGGAGGAAATTTCATTGGCTGGACAATACAGAAGGTCAGATTTGGTGACGTTGGTTTTCAGATGTTTTTTCCTTAATTCTTAACTGAATGCAATTGTCAAGATTTATTTTTCCTTGCTTGATTGAGCTATTACTTTAGGCTAGCTGAAGATAAATAATTTTCTTGTTCAGTTTTTACTTTCTTGATGCTTGTGATGATGTCATTATATTTGCTTTTTGGTCATTCACAGAGTGTTCCATAGTAGAAGTGTTGCCTGGTAATAAACTAGTGGACTCCCTCTCTCTGAATTGATTTTTGGAGAGCAGAAATGATACGGTCTAAATTATTTTAAAGAAAGAAGAAAGGAAAATGAGATGAACACTCTCCCTGTCCCTTCATAATCATCTCTTAAACATGTGGTACGGTGTTGGAAACAGTGACTAATCCTCACCCTCACAGCTCTGCCAGCCAGAGTGTTTCATGTGAGAAATGGTGTTTTGCTGACGCAGGGCCGTGCTTACTCCAGTGGGTTTCTCTTTGTGCTTATTGAGATGCCAGAAAATCTACTGCATAGGTCATTCAGAGGGAAATTAATTTGGTGCCATCTCTTTTCAGCTCCTGCTTATCCTTATCATGTGCCTGTGCCCTCCTCCAGAGGCTGGCAGGGGCTCTGCGGAGTGGCCTATGACAGGAATAGCCAGGAGAGTGGCTTCAGGAGTGGCCTGTGACAGGAATAGCTGGGAGAGTGGCTTCAAGCATGCCCGCTGTGAGCAGAGCTGCCTCCCCTGCCCTGAGGGAGCTGCCTGGCTCCACGCCTGCCCTTGCCACATGTGCCAGCCTTGTCCTACTCCCTCTCCTCTTCTCTTCTGTCATGCTCTCAGTGGTCCTGGATCATTTAAATAAGATAGTTTGAAAACATGGCATGGAAGTTTTAGAGGATGAGTTTAGGCAGAGTTTACATGATAGACACCAGATCCTGCTTGTCTCTGTACAGATATACCTGCTCTAAGTTTACCTTAGCTGCAGGGAAGTGCCTAGAATTACAAGCGTGACCGAGAGGAACACGGCTTGCCTGTGGTGCTTGGAAGGGTGGCATGAGGAGGGTGCACGGAATGGCTGTGTCAGGGTTTGATGTCTTGGGGCTACCTGGAGCTGTGTCAGCAAACCGAACGTAGGAGGCTGGGACAAGTGTGGTGAAAGCCACAAGAGAAGAGTCTCACTTCTCCGTGTGATGCACCTATACCAGGACCTTGTGGTATTGCAGCTATGTAAATGTGGTTCAAGCATTGTAAAACAAACCCCTTCCAGCTATCACAGATCATTCTCCTTTTGAAAGTTCTTCATTGTTTTAGTCTTCCCACACGTCCCAGCCTCAAATGCCTTACCTAATGCTCTAGACAAAGCATAATAGATCTTGCCCTCGTTTTTTAATCTTCTGTTGCACACACTCCCTGCACTACGGAGACCATGGCATTCCTTTTGTGTTATTTTCCTGCTTTCAAGGTATGTCTCCTGCTTAGCACTCTCCTCATTCACAACATTACTCAAAACTGACATCTTTCTCTGTTTTGTGTGAATCTGACAGTGTGAAATCTGTGCACCAGAAACTTAACTGTAACCACCTGGTGTTTTCTCTATAATTACCAGTAAGCAAGTCCACTGTAAGTATGTGTGTCTCCACTTTGGGTGCCAAAAAGACATTGATAGCTTCTGAGTCAATCATCTGTTGGTCTGACATGAAAAAAATACCTCTCACTTGAGTCGGAATCTTGTCCTTCTCTTGTCTCTTTACTGTTTCAGATTTCATGCAGTAGCTATGATAGCTTGGATATTGCAACACTGTTGGGGGACATATGGAGATACCCAAGCTTGTCCTAGTCCTAGGTTTGAAAATAGCCTAATTTCATAGTGCTAGCTAGTTTTGAAAATGTTCAAAGTCTACACATGCATGGATAAACTTTAGAGGACCTCTCGTAGCTCTTATTTTAGCAGTGTATTTCAATGGTTATGCTAGTGATCTTTTCCAGTACAAGAATTCTTGTTAATTCATGGCAATCTAGAGCATTATTATAAACCTCTTGACTGTTCCATTTTTTGGGGCTTTGAAATGTAATCAAAGGTGGATTTATCTGATACTAAGAGATGAAACAGTTACCAGCCTTAGGTTTCCTCCCTTATTTTTGTAGGAGGTTATTGCCAGAGTAAACTGAAATTGGAGGTGGTTTATGATCATGCTGCAGCCTGTACACTATACTTGCTCAGGAGTTTATCCAGGAGGATCAGCTGATCCTGCTGCAGGATGGTGACCTCTGGCAGAGACGCAGGACAGAGACAGCTGCTTCTGCTCTCCCAGCTAAACCTGCTTAAGGCGGTGGGTGGGAGTTGTTAATACCATTATTTGTTTAATTGTAGGGCTAATAGGTTTGTGTGTATGTGCACTTTATTACAATAGAATACAATAAATAGAATCAGAGGAAAAACTGAATGTGCTACTTTGGGAGCTGGTTTCCAATTGTTATTCCTTTTTATTAACGAGATACTAAAACGACAAGTAACCAGAAGCATACCCTGCTTTAAACTCTCCAGTAAAAAGACAGCTCACCCTGAAATGTCTGGTGCCATGGGGGTGTACAGTGCTTTTAGGAATACAGGGCAAGGGTGAACTTTAAATTAGCCTGGTCTTCTTGTTTTCCTCCAAGTGTAGATAGGCTTAGCTTTCTCAACCTTAGTACTTAAGAATAGGCAGCCAAGGGTGCTCTGGGAGTTATTTGCTCAGGAAGTCTGTCAGAAAAATGGGAATCCAAAAGTTATTTCTATTTTAATAAGGAGAGGATAAAGTTTTTAATGATGATAGCCTTATGGAAGTGCAACTTTTCCCCTTTCCCACCCCCCTCCATAATGCCCTTAATAAACAAAACAGACATAAAACAAATACTTCACAAGCTACCACAGGGATCACAGCGGTATTCTGTGAGGTGCTGTGGGAGCTATCTCCTATGCTCAGGCCCACTGTGAATCTGCAAGTGATGGTCCTCTCAGGAAAGAAGCTGAGGGCAGTTGGCCGTGGAAAGTATCTTGCCCATAGTGGAGATGGTGAGAGAATTGGCAATGAGGAGATGACTAGTCATTCTGCAAGGCCTGGTCTGGGGCCAGTTTTCATTTTCATCTTGTTCTCTTTCTGTTTTTCTTTCGCTCTTGCTTTCGTTATTTATACCAGTGAGCAAATGTTGCTTATTTTTAGCAGCCTTTCCATTTTGCTCAGGCACTGATCCTAAGTAATGGAATGCCTATGGCCCTCCCTCAGGCACCATTCCACCTCTAATAAGAGCAAACAAATGCAAGCTTTGGTGTAGGGAGTTATTGATTTGCTTCCAGGCAAGTAGGTGTGTGTGATACATATAAAAGGTGCCCATGCATACCATGTATCAGCAGTCCTAGCACCTTATGAAATGGCCTGGCGTAATCTGCCTTGGGCTCCTGCCGAGAAATTGTGTTGTGCATCTCCACAGAGCAGCCTTGCAACCTGCTTATTTTAGAGGATATAAACCCACCCTTAAGAGTGCAAGCACCCCCAAATATGCACACCCATTTCCACTAACAGAGCAAAAGCAAAGTCCTCCCTCGAGTGCAGACAGTTCCAGTTCTGGGAAGCAGATGGATCAATTAATAGAAGCAGAGGTCAGAGTTACCTAGATAAGGGTAGATGCTGTAAGCCCCATTTTTTTCCTTTTCTAATTTAGACCTTATATCAGATCTAAATTTTTTTGCAGAGATGCTAACATTAGGGATAATGGAGTCCTGAGAGAAACAGTTATGGGAGGGCTTCGGCTGAGGTCTGGATGTCCAGGGAGTCCCTGCCACACAGATTAGCAGCTGGCAAGCCACATCTTCCACTGAGTGTCCTAGCAGCTTTATGTCTTCTTTCCAATGACCTTAGACACTACCCCTTCTCTAAACCCCTTTAGGCTGGAAAAAAAAATAATATAAGGAAGAATGTGTCCAATCTGAGACAACAAAGCTTGTCCTTTCCTAGCCTTACTCAAAGCATATCCAAAAGAACTTCAGAACCAAGAAGGAGTATCTACATATTTAAACTGCAAGAAAGGAGATGCAGAGTTTTAGGTCTTGCCCATCCGTGCTAGTCCTGCATCCCCCTCAGGTACAAGGAATTTCCTGGGAGAACAAGTGCTCTTGGCCACTGTTGCCTACATTGCAACAGCAGCACTTGTCTCTCCTAGACATGTTTGTATTGCTGTTGGTGAGGTGATTTCTAGCTCGTGCCTATTTCAGTTCCAGCTGGAAGGAAAGCAGGTGAGGAGGTTGTCCCACACCCTCAGTGTTCCTGAGATCCCACCCAGACTGTAGGCATAGCTGCACAATGCTTTGTTCTCTCAGTAGGGTCTGGCTTATTTTAAACCCTTCCTGTAGGTTTTTGTCTTCCCTATTTTCTGGCCTGACTTGTTTTGATAGGGTTAGGAGCCCATTTATGTGCATGGTTATGCTGGCAGAGGAAACTGATGTTCTGCTAATGGAGGGAGAAGAGAGGCTGGGGAAACATTACTCAGGCACAGCCAGAGCAACCAGTGGTCCTGTGCTTAATTTACTAATGCCATGTCTATGCAAGTATTGTCACTTTTGCAACTGCTTGGGAGTTACCATTGACTTCAATTGACGTATATTGGAGACGGGGAGGAGAAGAAACCTCGTTTAGGTAACAAGGTAATTCTGCCTTTGGAGAGGGACCTAAATACCTTTTCTACCATAGATCTTTGCAGTCTATCCACCTTTTCCCCTCTTCCAGTTGCTGATGGTTTTATCTGTACTATGGCATATCTCTCAGCTGAAGTGAGTCCTCTCTGTGCCAAGTCCCTGTTTGGGTACTGTCATTCCAGATCCAGTTCTTATTAACTATCCTGAACCCTGGTGGAAGGGGGGAAGGTGTCTATTCTGGAGCTACTCTTTTAAATTTAGCTGTATTTGTGTGCTATGATCTGCACGCCTCTGCCCCCAAATTACTAAAATTGCAGCACAGTTGTCCAGGGCTTATTTTTCATTAAATGACTCTTATAACTGGTATTCCCATTAATGACTATCTTAGTCTGAAATGCAGCAAGACATTTAACATGAGTGGGATATGATACCCACCTCATATAAATACAGTGCTGCATCAGTAGATGTTTTCATATTTTCAGGTAAGCAGGCTGGTGTTGCGGAAAAGGTTAGCTATTAACACCTCTGCTCAAAGCAAGCCAGCTTCCTTTCTACATGGAATAATTATTTTTTCACATAAGCCCTTAGTGCCTCTGCTATGTTTGCACTTGTACGTCTCAAACATTGCAATACAGATAGCCCTTTATGCGTGGAATCTGAGGTCATGTGTCTGCATTTCAAGTTTAAAATCACTGTGCACGGGCTACCATGCACTGGCTTGTGAATGCTGTAGGTGTAGGGACTGCAGACCCATATTTCAGGTGTGAAGAAAGTAGAGCCTTTTTTAGCACTTCAAACACCCGTGTGTGCAACTCACAGTTATGAGTGCCTTTGGCAAAACTTTATAAATTCTCTCGATTCATAGTTGGCATCTCACCATTCGTATGGTCAGGATTACATATAAATATATATCTGTCCTATACATAACGGAACCATTTAGAGCATCCCCACAGCATAAAGGTGAAGTGAACTTGGGCACAAAATTCACTCTACCTTTGTGGAAGACTTGCTGGGGAGAATACTGAAAGGCCTTTTGTCTGCCACAGTCCAGGGCTCATCAGTGATTTTAGGTGGCTGGCCATCCATGCGTCTGTTTATAAAATTCCAGCAAGGATTAAAGGCCTTTAACCAATCACAGTTCAGACATAGGTGGTGGTGGGAGCAGTGATTGTAACCAGCATGCCAAGGAAACACAGAGATAGGAAGGCTTCTATCCTGGATCTTGGGATCCTGGGACTTTCATGGATAAAAAGTTGCAGCTGGAGTTGGAGAGGGTGTAATGACACAAAAATCTTTGATTTAATCATCTTCTTAAGTCGTGCCCAGGGCTGGCTTACAGAAGATGAAAAAAACTAATGAACCCCGAGGAGGACTGATCTGCAGCTGTCTTCAATAGCTTCCTTGAAGGAGGTCTTTTTTCATTGCATATATAACCACTGCACGTTGCTGTTTAGAGCAGCTGTGTCTTGGCTGCTCTGATATGCTTATTGCTGGAACTATCTCTTAAAACTCTGGCCAGCACCTGAAAAAATATTATTATTTAAGGTGACATTAACATCCAGGTTCCAGCCACAGTTTTGAGCTGGGCACACTACAGTTGAAACAGGAGAGGTTGTCTGTGCCCTAGAAAGCTTATTTTTCTATCTGCAGACACTTAACTTCGAAAGAGGAAATGGGTGAAGGCAAGCTAGCTTTTGTCATCCAATGTGAGCTGGCTAGATGAGTCAGAAAGATTCCTAACAGGTGTGAGATTACAGTAGGATTGGAGCAATCTGGCAGAATTGCAAAAAAATCTGATTTAAAATTCCCAAACTTTTGTCATTCCACACTCAGTAGCAGGGCTAGGAGAAGGAGCTCGGGAATGGAGCATAAGACTGAATTTCAGCTTCTCTTGGTGCTGTTGCCACAAATTCTTGAGTACTTACATATACTATATACCTATATTTCACTGCTCTGCTAGACCCAGAATTTATACATTGTGCCGCTGTATTCCAGAAACTCTTGGTCTTGCAAGAATAATGGAATTACACAATTTACAAGGGACATGCCCAAGTGATCTAGAGTGACTGTAACTATGCTGGTGCAAGGATTTAAATTCAGAAATTGAAAGCGCACATTCACAAAGAAAAAAGTTGCATTACCAACATTTGTTAACCAAAATATGGTAACTAGCTTGGGGTGAGAGCTTAAGGCTGTCCTCTGTGCTAACAGGCCCATGCAGAGAAACTACGTGAGCCCTGGGGTGAAAACTGCAAGCTGCTGAATGCAGTGTTCAACACTATGGCTATGTTTTTAATTTACTTCAAGTAAGGAGTCTTTTTGTCCTACCAAATATGAGGTAGTGAGATATTTTGCAAATATTACATATTTGTTTCTGTTAATATGTTATTGGCTAGTTGGTATCTTGGCTAAAAGTAATTATTGTGAGAAGCTTTAAAAATGAACTATTTGCAGCTGATCATTTAATAATAATTAAAGGCAGTGAAGGAAACATTCAGTAGTTTCAACAGTAAAACTGAGGAGGATATCTTCTGAAATTCTCTAATCTTTCTGTTGCAAGAACTGAGGCAGGGAATTTATCTTAAGCAATTGCTTTTGGAAAAACATCCTTGCTAGTAATTTCTTTTCTATTCACAGAATATCCAAAAGAAGGGAGAAGTCTGTGAAGAAAAAAAAAATTGCAACTCACTGCTAAAGGCGTTAATACGACGCTAACGATCCATAGCCTTTCCAAAGCATAGCTGGCAATGTTAGCACCCATCTGTGCCGAGTGGGATGTGCAAGCAGAAGTCAGGGCTGAAAACCCTCCACCTGTTTTCACAAAGTAAGTGAGCACACACTGAAGTTACTCAGCGTATTTGCTCTGTCTTCGGCAGTCTGGGTGATGTTGTTACTACTACTTTTCTGCTGTCTCATATCTCCCACCACCATGTGCCAGCTGATAGGGGAACTGTGACATACCACACCCCCGTAGCCAGGAAGGGGGTCACATGGACTGGTCTCATCCAGAGCACTTTAAAGAAACTGATAAGCTCTATCTCATTTAACTTGGCCTTTGGAAGACGCTTGTGGAAATTTCTGCAAAGGAGGTGACATCAGTTGTTGTCACAGCTGCCGTGTAAGTCTGCAAGGCTGCGTCTGTTCAGTATCTGCCAGGGGTGTGTATGCGTGTGCAAGTAGATATTGTTCATAGATTGCATTTAAATCAAAACCAGTCCATGTAAAGCTGGCAAGGAGTTTCAGTTGTTCAGAATAGGTGCCTTACCATCGAGACTTGAGGCAAGGATGGAGTAGGTAAACTTAATAAAGCGCAAAGACGACCAGCTTTGGAGGGCTGGCGTGGACATTTGAAACAAGCCTTCTCCCTGGGGAATTCCAAGTGTTAGCATGTGGGACATACTCCAGCTGCTAGCTGCTCAGACTTAAAATAAACCAGGCAAAATCCCATATTCAGGCCCTACCAACTGAGGCAAGCTGCTGCCGCAAATGTTTTGTCTCCCTTTTTCTTCCAGTTGGGTCAGAATGACAACAAATATTTTTGAAAGGGCATTTAAACCCTGAGTATTTCACACACTTTGCTTGTGCTTCTCTGTAGTGACGTGTTTCTCGACACAGTTGTAAATTTAGCAAAGAATCTGGTTTGTACAGGTTGAAACACTGTCCCAGAAAGGCTGGAATTAAAAAACGGGGTGAAACGGAGTATTTCTAGCTTGTGTGACAATGACATTGCTACCAATACTGCTTTCCTAATCCTAGGTGCTTTAAAAATCTCAGCATGACTTCATTTACAGAGAACTATTTGCCTTGTTGAACTGTGGAGACCCTTTTTTTAAAGAGAAACACATGTGAGTTAAGGGTGGTTGCTTCTTTCTTCTTTCTTAACATATTGAAAAGGAAATAATTTAATGTGTCTGTGGAAGACTCCATAGCAGGATTTCAGGGAAAAAAAAAAGTTGTCTGGGAGTTGTATGGTTGTTTGACAACCAGAATATGAATAACTTTGAGGAGGTCTGAAAATAGACTACAGTACTGTTTGCTTTGTCTTGTGGTTTGAAATTTACTTCAGGACTTTTAAAAAATTTTATTTTAATAACCCTCTGACTATAATTTATTTCTAAGGTACTGAGATACTTGGGAGGGGTGGGAAACAATCAACCTAATGCAATCTATGCAAATAATGTCTTCTTTTTTTTTCAACAATAACCTATGTGAAACTTCATTCATCAAGACTACTCAGTTTTTCTGTGATAAAACCTGTTGTGCAATGTAATACACAACATTTAGGAATTCAATGCTCTTATTACTGTCAAAGCATAGATGTTAAACTCTACCAGTCAGCTTAAAAAATGTGCAAGTGACTGACATGACCAACCTTCCTGTTTCTTCTCTTCTTCCTTTAGACACAGACACACAAATTCTTGTTCAAACCAACAGGCTTATCCAGGATATATTTATAAGGGTGAGCTCTGCCAGGCTTTGGTTAATCATATACAGCGCTGGGAATATCTTTTGAAGGTATCCCGAACGCTGTGACAGAAGTATTTGTCACTCAAACTATTTATAATTCTTGGAGTTTGAAGGACAGATAGACTTTTATGCTTTTTCATATGGAATGGCAGCTCTTGCTTTGCACAAAAGATGTTGGCCACGCCTGTATGGACACGTCAGGCAGATGTGGACCATGCTGTTTTTGCGAAATGCCATGTTTACACCCCAGACACACTTCTGGCCACTCGACTGACCTTTCTCTCTCACAGATGACTTTGTAGCTCTGTGAATGTCAGCTTGTTGTCTGCTGGACCTCTAGTTTCTCTGTGTGATTGGAAGAGGTGAGTGCAGGGTACCTCAAGAAACATGGAACTGTTGTCCATGTAGCACCTCCATAAGAAAATCTTTAAGAGCTCTCAAGCTGAATAAAATGATGAGGTCTTGTATTAACCACAATTTCTTTTTTTTTTTTTTTTTTGATGAAATGCAAAACTACACTAAGGCCAGTCATCCTTTGAGAAATAAGACTGATAAGCATCACTGGCTTTTTTTTCTTTATTTTCATAACCACCCCAAGCAATTAGTTTTGAGGACTTCTTGGCAATGTTTACGTGCAGGTTATCCTTCCCTCCTATACCTTCTTATGTCTCTTGAATTATTCTTAACTCTGTGTTTCTGGGAATCGCAGGCAATGTATAGACACAACGCCTTCAGCAGACACGCAAGGAATGTTATGAGGGTAGCAGGCTTCCCGTTTCCCTGGTCACTCAGAAGATTTATGTGCCAGTATAATAAGAATGAATGATTAGCTCTTGTTCATTGACAGAGACCTTGTGGGTCTGCCTATGCACAAGAGGTTTTGGGAGTTGATAACCTTTGTGCTTCAGGCTTTGTTTTGAAGAGATAGAAGTGGAAAAGTAGTTATTGGTAGATGTAAAACTGGACAAACAAACTGAAGGGTATTAGCCAAGTTCTGGCAGTACAGCTGAAAATCTGATCTATTTATACAGCTGGAAACAGAGTTGGGGTATTTTCATTATTTTGGGAGACAGCATAGACTTTTATAGAGTTACCGGATGGTCCTGCCTAGGATTTCAGTCTCTTCTATTTTTTAGGTCTCTGTGAGACAAAGTGATGTATTGCAGCTTTGGTCTGAACACCGGCCAAGTACAAATGGAGGGGCCAATTTTGAACTCTGAAATGGAGAAGTTTCTAGGTCACTCTAAAATTGCCCAGAGACAAGGCATGTTAAAGTATCTTTTTTGCCATTCAAAAGCAAGATAAAATGTCCATAGACAGAACCACTATTACTACTATATAAGTTATTCACGTCAACACCTTTCTCATATCATATCAAGTTAATGACCATTTTGTGTGTCTGGTATACATCCAGAACCCCTGTTGTAAAGTCAGGGTTGCGTAAGATATCCCAGTTTGCATTAGTAAATGCTATAGGACACTATATTATTTTGACAATCATCATGAAGCTACATAAACCGTACTTTTAAAGATTTTTTTCTAAAGGAAAAGAAGTAAAGATTAAATACTGAACTTTGATTTTAAGATATATTACATACACCTCCCCCACCTTCATATCAAAATAGTAAATTCTTGTGACCCTGACAGATAAGACCCAGAATTTTTTTGCTTTTATATACCTAAAATGTAGTAATCTTTAGAAGATAGCTTAGTATTATCTCTACAGCAACCACATTAATTCCAGAAGAAATCTCTGCCTTCTCTAGTATTTATGGTTTCCTAATATCCACTTCTTAAAAGTTTTGGCTTTCTCAACTGTTCCAGCAGATTCACGTTATAAGCTTTTGAGGCTGATTTAAAATTTCACCATGCATTTTTGCATTTTGATCAAGAATTCAAACCAGGACTTAAGGGCTATTCAGAAGTTACCCATGTGCAAAAACATTTTTCTGAAACATATGGGAAAGAAATGGGCGCCTTTGCACACGTGCCTAGAAGGTAATTGGAAATCACTGTGCTCCATTTTTCGAATTTAAGAACCATAAAGCCCCCTCCTGGAATGGCACAAAGCACGCACATTTTCTCTCTGAAAGGCACAAACTCAGCGTTTTTATATGCACCTATGATATGGTGGTTGGAAAGGCATTTGGAAGCGTTCCCTTAACAATAGTCACATCACTATCCTCCTATCTGTGCTGGCTGTAGTGGAGACAGAGTGTTGTTTACCCCTGTGCTGTTGTATAGCAACCCTGGGAGTTTGAGGCATAGCTGTGAGCAGTGCTTGGCGCTGGTGAGAGCCTCATGTGTGCCATGCACAGTACGGACAGTGATCCTTAGGGAGCCAGGTCTGCTGCAGACAGGAGGCAGGAGAGCCAGCCAGAACAGCCCTGTCCTAATGCGCGGGGCAGCCAGGGGAGAAGGAAGGGGACAGAACTGCTGCCCATCTTTCCTAGGTGTGTACCTGTGCCTGAATGATTTCATCCAGCCCTGAACTTGTAATGGAAGATCTTGCATGGCTACAACTTAATATATCATAGTCTGTGTTTATGACTGAGTTGGCTTGAGTTAACAGTACCTTTAGAGATACACTGCTTGCAAAACATGCACCACTAGCCAAAGTATGCCTTTTATCAAGATGGGTTATGAATATCCAGTGCTTCCCTACAGGCATGTCACTACCTGTAGCTGAATTTAATAACACTAGATTATTGTAGTGTGGTTTTTACTGGCTTTTTTCCTTCATTCTTTTGAATCTATTTACTTAATTTTCCTACCATCAAGAGAAAAACACCACTATGAATACTTGCAAAAGCAGGGTCAGATGGTGAGGCTGGATTGAAAGAAGATATTTAGATTATTTGGATGGTGCTCAAGAGAGCTGTGGGCTCAGCTACGCTACACAGCCAAGTACACTATAGAGATCCCTGAGCTAACGCCATGATCGGAAGCTCTGTTAGTGTTGTTCTGTTCTCCCTGGGCTAATTAACAGAGATGTCTCTCAGCATACCTAATTAGCTCCGTTCCTGCAGCATCCTCAGGGGCAGGGCTAATTAGCGTGGGTGCTTTGCTATACAGACACAGCTATATTGCCTCTGGGATCTAAGCTAGCATCCGTGCATGGCATTGCAATGTACCATGTAGACAAGCCAGTTTCCTCAAAGCTACCTCAGGATCTTTAACAGCCCTTTGCTGTGTAGACTTGCCTGGTGCATTAATGAGACCCCAAAAGCTTATGCAGGGAGAAGGATAGCAACTTGGGATGTGGGCTAGAGGGTAACATTTTGGGACATAAATGTTTCAGGATGAGTCCCAGATTCATTTGCTTTTAATTTACCTCTACATCTACTTCTTACCTTTGGATTAAAAACAGTGTTAAAAGTAGTTACCAGCTGTGATAAAGGCAAACAAATAAGCCTATATTGAGACAAATGAAATCTGAACCTGCTACCTTGCAGCTTGCTGGTTTTTGCTTTTAGGTTCTCAGCTAAACTTATAGTACTAAAAGATAGTTATGAACTAATGAACTGAAGTATTTTTAAAGCATATTTCCCTATTGCTCTGGTCAATTAATAATGATAACAAAGTATTCTTTATGGTTTTACAGGCCCTGCTCTCTCTAATCTTTAAATGCTTTGCAAGCATGAGTAAGCACAGCTTCATACGAGCCCGTGATAAGGCAATACAATGATTCCCATAGTATGAGCAGTAAATCTGAGATGTGAAGACCAGCCAAAAGTAACTTGCATTTTTTAGAAAGAACATGTCCTTCCCGATTTAACTTATTCTTGCACCATGCTCCTCAGAGTTTCCTTGTACAGACATCTTTCTTATCAGCACTATTTTTACTCACTGATATCAATTGATTGCAGGTCCAGTTTAGCTGAGCTGACTTGAAAATGTTGCATTGCACCGTATGAGAGTTGCAGAAAGGTGACTTATTATTCACAAAGGGGCTGTACACTGTAGAGGGCCGATGAACAAAAGATCCACTGTTTCGGTCTTCTGCTTACAGTATCAGTAGCAACAGGCTGCACTGATACCTTCCCTGATAGCTCAGTGCTCAGATAAACAGTGCCATTTGTGGCTGCAAATTTTACCCTCTTCATGGAGTCCTGAGTGGCTCAGAACCTCCCAGGAGCTCAGTGGGAGACTCTTCCCAGTAAGTGGAAAAGATCTTTCAGAGATGGCCTAATATGCTTCTTAATCTTGTTTCACTTTATTCTCGTCATTCTAAAAGCCTCAGAGATACATAACATACAGCTCTCCAATTTTCTCTCCTTCCCACAAGGAAAGCCTGTGGCTACACCTGCATCATATCTGAGCTGATCTTGGGAGTGGTCTGCAGTGCTCACTGTGTCTCTGCTGTGCAGCGTTCTTGTTGCCTATTAGCTCAACCTCCTCTGGCAAATGATGGTGATGCCCATTTGTGAAAGACTCGTTCTTTACTGGGAGAACAGAGTGGGATACATGGAAGTGACCTGGCCAGGCAAAGGGAAGAGGCTGCAGGAGTTCCTTTGCAGCCACGTATGCTTGACAAACACAGATCAGCCAAGAATGCACACCACCAGGTACAAAAAATCTAGACAATCCTTAGCCATGTCTTTAAATTAGCCTCAAGGATGGCCTGGGCTTCTCTACCTTCCAGTAGGGAGGAGTACTGTGAGAGACACTGAGCCTTTGCAGCTCAGTGAAGAAATGCAGGAAGGAGAGGTGCCTCTCGCAGCTAAATCACCCTGTGGCTGGTTCCACACCCACCTACCAAACCCTGCTGTGGTTTGTGCAAAAGGGGCCTGTCCTCCTGAATTCCTTCTTGGGTCAGTTGTAGTTAGGTACAATGCCTGACTTTTTAAACAAGAGGTGAGAAAGACCTCCTAGTCAGAGCTCTGTACAACACCCTCTCCAAAGAAATGGCTTCTGGCTTTAATGGATGGTTGGATGCCATTAGTGAACGGCATTATTTACATGTATGGATCCTCCTTCATGGAAATCCCAGAAACATTCCTGCTTGAGCTATGTGCAGAAGAAATCTGGGATTAAAAAACAGGCCTCCTGAGCCAGGGACAAAGAGATGTGTGTCTCAGCAAGACTTCCACAGAGAAGCCTCAACATGTGTGCAAGGTGAAAAAGAGTAACAGGGTGACGTCAGTGCTGGCTGGCGATGGGCAAGGGAGGGCCCTTTTCATCACAGTCTGGCAGAGAAACACACGGCTTCGGCTTCGGCGGAGAGAGGAAGTACAGATCCTTACTTCAGATATATAAATCCTCTTTTAATAAGTGACTGAAACTGCAGGAGTTCCTAAAGAAAGACAGCTTTCCTGCTCCTTGTGTCTTTAACGCTTTCCCTGCCTGATGGAATGCTGCTGTTGCTTTCGCTTTCCTGCTTTACTTTCTGGTGTGTTTTGGGGAAAGAGTGAGCGAGCTGTGTTACCTAACACAAAGAGGGCTCCAAAAGGTCAAAAATCAATGCCAAGACTTGCACCAGAAATAACTGGAAGCCAGGGCAGTTGCAGGATGCCCAGCGGGTGCATGATCCCATGGGATCCACAGAGAAGGGCTTTCAAAGGAAAATGCACCCATTTTCTTATTGAAGGTAGTTTTTTCTTTCTTTTTTCTTTCTTTCTTTCTTTTTTTTTTTTTTTCCCTGAGGCTTATGTTCCAGTAACAGATTCATCTTGCCTATTTTGAGAAATACATTTAGTCACCTAAGCCCTGTCTATAGTCAATGAGGCTAAATAGGCATGTCTAGAGGACAATTCATACCATGTGTGTTACTTTGGAGAGGTGGGGGTGGTGATGGTGAAAATAAGTGCCCTTGGGAAGGGTCTGCCTGCTCCAGCTGACCACACAGGGAGGCCAGGGAACTTTCTGGGGCTGTTTTTTGTCTGGCAAAAATTTGAGTATTGCAGTGCTGCCTGTGGTTTTGATTTGGCTGAAGCAAGGAAGTGCTGGAAAAGACAAGAAAGAGGTTGAAGCCCTGAACATTAACCAGGCATCACAAAGGTGTTGGTAAGGGTCCACACCTCTGAATAAAGAATGCAGAGAAAGTAAACACTCATAAATCTAATATGCTTGTACTTGAACAATTGCTAGCAGGACCTGAATATAAGATAGGAAATCAGTATTTGCATACTGGTTTTGGTCTCTTACTGTTGAAATTGTGATCAGGTTTAGAAGCTATAACAATTTACAGAGATATGAAAATTATTTTGTAGTACATATAAAACATAATGAATCACCTAGTGCCATAATGCAAAATTTTCCACTCCCCTCCTTATGTTTTATTCTGATATCTGCAATTCACCACTTCAAACAAAACAAGTAGTTTTTTATTTACTTTGTGCAACGAAAGTCAAGACTAGTTTTCATAGGAATATTTAATTTTAATATCGAGGTAAGAGTGACCAACCCAGATTCTGACAGACAATTTTATCAGTGCAGTCTGATGTATAAATCTTGTTTCAACTACACTTGCCCTGAATAAAAAGCAGGTATGCTAGCACAGACGAGAGATTTCCCAGTCTAATGCATCCCAGATGATTCCAGTCTGGGCATATCTGTGCAATCTGAGACTGGCAACTGTGCCTTGCTCTCTGCTACTTTTGTGGGAGCCAGTGGCCAGACAAGGTGCTCAGCACCTGGCAAGGCTTAGTCTGCTGGGCTCTGGGATGGTGCAGAATTGTGCTGAAAAGAGAAAGACTCATGAGAACAGTTCAATTCTGTGTTTTCTCCACCAGTGCCTAATTTTAGCAAAACTGTCCTTAGCACGTGTGTGTGGGAGGGCAGACATTTCCTTCTTTACATGACCTTTGTATAAAACCAAATCCAGAGCAGTGATTTTTCTCTCTCTCCACTCTTTTCCAATTTCTGGAGACTCGCTGATGGGGAAAAAAAAGAAAAAAAACACCTTAGAGAAATCTGTGGTCTGTGTGAAGGAGCAAATTTAAATAGGAAGCAAGTTAGCAGAAAGTTTCTTGCTGCAACTTGAAACTATACCAAAACATTTGGTTTAATGTCCCAGAGCTGTTTTTCTGCTGTTCTCTTCATAACTTGATTTATGAGATTATGTGTGCCTAACAGGTAGAACTCTGGGCTGGGACATATATTTTTGTTCAGGCTACAAACCCTTCCTGTACCCTCTCTGCTTCTCCTGCTCCCCATGGCAGCAGAAAAATTAGGGCATGTGCTGTAAAGGTGCTCTTTTCTTCCTCGGCCTATTGTGCTGGCTGAATGACTCATAAACCAAACATTGATAATATCAGCTGACAGTTACTTAAACCTGAGGTTTCAGGTTAAGGAGTAACAATGAATGCAAATATAGCTGGTGAGAGGCCGTTCACAGTGCACGCGCTTGTGTCTTAGATCTGGAGAACTGTAAAGGGTTGTTACACAAAGTTCCACAAAGCAGAATTAGGAAATTATATAGGGAGTCCATGTTAAGGTGTCTGTGATGCTATTGAGGTGTACCTGCTCCTCAGGTACATCCCAAACCTGCAGCTCGTCCCTGAACTCAGCAGAGTGAACGCCTCTAGTTTTCCTTGCAAGCACCTCTTGTTTGTAACCGGATTGCTGGTCACTTGTGACTGCTTCCTGAAAAAGGAAGATATAGTATGCTAGTTTCAAAAGACATCAGTGTTGTGTAAGTACCACTAATAAATTAAGCTGTGCCTGGGAATGTTCCCATTTGGGCCATGGTCTTCTCTGCCCCAGCCCTTTAGAGCATTCCATGGAGCTTAGTCATTGCAGAGGCCACTCTGACAGGCAGGCTGCACACAGCCACCCACTTCCACCAGCTGAAGGAGGCAGCTAATTCAAGCATGGGCCATTTGCAGGAGAGTTCTCAGATATGGCCACAGGCAGATTTCATAGTCTCATTCTTTGAACACAGCTATATGAACTATGATGCTGTCAGAAGTGTTTAAAATAAGAAAATCTGCTTATTCCATTAGGCTGAAAAGTATCTGCTTGCCTGTTGCACAGATTTTTCTCAGTGTGGATGGACAGGTGGCTTGAGGTGTAGGGTTTTTTTTGTTTTCCCTCTATCTAATTCTATTCCACATCTTCTTTCCTGTAGAGAGAAGAGAGTTGCCTTGCTGCTGCTGAGTTATCTCTTTCTGGTCTTACTGCTAATAACTGATACAGATGCCTGGATGAGAAAACTGTTGCTGAGCCCAAGACTGAAGCAGTGAAACACCAGGGAATATACAAAGCCAACCAGCAGCAGACAGGAACCTTCTCAGTTCTTGTCCTTCCCTGTAGTGGCAACAGGAAATGGAAGAGCCTCTGGGATACATCCTTACTTTTCCTCTTCTTACCTTTAGGTCCGTGTATCTTTTTCCAGCAGTTGTTCACCCTTAAGCCCTTCCTTGCCCCTAGAAATTTAAATACGTATACTTTTTCTAGGGAAGCCAGAGAGATTATAATTTTTATTTTATTATATTTTATTAATATAGGCAGCAAGACTGCTTAGTTTAAATGCTGAAATAGTTTTTCTTTTATATTTGCTTTCTGGTTTTTGGAGGTTTCCCCCCCCTAGAAAATCAATCAAAAATATTCACATTAAAAATGCCACTCTAGACAAGAAAAAAAAGTGAGATTCTGCCTAGACAGTCTGTAGGTGTTTTAATGATAGATGGATTACTGCATTCACATCATCCTCCTGAAGTGATTTTTTGACTATTTTTTCTTGTTTTGGGTGAAAGGTGGATTTGAGATTTTTTTTTTGGGGATGGGGAGAAATTCTAATCAGGAATGTGAGATGACATTGAGAGGAATGGTTGGGTCTTCTGCCTATGGACGTTCTCCCAGGCTGCAATTTGTTTGCCTATATCACTTGACAGCGCTGATTTCATTGTGTTAGCTACAGTGCACTGAATTGTATATTCATTTAGGAACAGAGACACTTTGATCACACTGACGTGTATGACCTTTAGGCTTAGTCTTTACTGGGGTTATTAAATTAAACTGCTTAAAATCTTGGAAACATTTGTAAACAAATCATATAAACACATTGAAATGTCCTAGAACAATTTAGAAATAGTATAATTAGTGTTTGGAGTAGCATACTCTCAGTACATTTACAACTCAGTGTTTGAAACCAAGCTAATTAAATTCTAAACTGGACACAAGAATTAATATCAATCACCTAATCTCCCATTATGTGTTCACAGTTCATAAGAGGACTCATGAAAAATTCATAATTTCCAGGAATAGGAAATTCTCAGAAAAAGCTGCAGTTGAGCATTGGAAACTTTCAGACAAAACTTAAACTTTATCAGGTCTTGTTTATACAAGTCCAGTTCAGCTGATTCAATTACAAAATATTCATTCCTGTTGTCTGAGCATGACCTAACTGAGATATGAAACTGGAGTTATTTTCTGAAATCCCAACCCAGTAAATTTCACAGCTGTGTCTTTTTATCTTCTAGTGCTATTTTGGACAACAATATAATAGAAACCATACAGGCCTCCATCTCTGGTTGCTATCTGTAACAGAGCAATGTCTGTGAAGTGATGCAGAATCCTGAGTGCAGCTCAGTTTCCTGTCTTCCTCCAAGTTACCCCCCTTATGTAATGTACTGAACATGAGTCAGCAGTGCCCTGGCAGCCAGGAGGGCCAACCCTGTCCTGGGGTGCATCAGGCACAGCATCGCCAGCCAGGCAGGGGAGGGGATTGTCCTGCTCTGCTCTGCACTGGGGCAGCCTCACCTCGAGTGCTGGGGGCAGTTTTGGTCTCTGCAGTATAAAAAAGGCATTAAATTATTAGGGAGAGTCCAAAGGAGGGACAAAAGAATGGTGAAAGTCCTTGAGGGGAAACTGTATGAGTGTCTGAGGTCACTTGGTCTGATCAGCCTGGAGAAGAGGAGACTGAGGGGAGACCTCATTGCAGTTACAGCTTCCTCGTGATGGGAAGAGGAGGGGCAGGCACTGATCTCTTCTCTGTGGTGACCAGTGACAGTACTCGGGAACGGTGCCAGGTTGTGTCAGGGGAGATTGATGCTGAATATCAGGAAAAAAATTTTTCACCCAGAGGGTGGTTGGACACTGGAACAGGCCCCCCAGGGAAGTGGTCACAGCACCAAGCCTGAAAGACTTCAAGAAGTGTTTGGACAATGCTCTCAGACACATGATATGATTCTTGGGGTGTCCTGTGCAGGGCCAGGAATTGCTTCGATGATCTGGATGGGTTCCTTTGAACTCCGCTTATTCTATTATTCTGTGATTCTGTTCACAGTATTTTCAGGTGTTTTTCCAGAATCTGATCTTGCTTGTATTACCTTCCAGAAAGTAAAAAGCCACAACACTGGAAAGCAGACAAAATCTTCATGGAAGTTCACGGTACCTCCTTTGAATGACTAAATACTTTTGTTTTTTTTTTTAAAGCTTGCAAGGAAAACCCCTTCCCAAGGACTTAATGAAACTTTGTAATCCTCAGTCTGTATAATGACAGATAGAGGGGGAAAAACACTTTAATGACCTGGAGGTCATCAAAGTTACTTATCCAAATAAAGATCAACTGGATGAGGTCTGTTACACAGGATAAGTGATAAAAATAAGGTGCTCAGTCCAAGTGCTTTGAACAAGTTACATCTTCTTCCCCTTGCAGCATCAAATAGTTACGGTGTGCTGTGGCTTCCCCCTCCAAAGGGTTTTGTTCTGGTTTTGTGCAGCATGAATTTCATAGGCCATTCTCAGTGGTGGGAAGGGAACTTTTTGTGAAACTTGTGTTTACCTCATAGGAGTCAAAGTCATGTACAAAATTTCAGTCTGCTTTGTGAGGCAGTGGCAGCAGCTGAAAGTGTAAGTAGTATATTTATACTGGATTGTAGTGATGCTGTATAAGTGTGTCCAGATAAAAAGATTTCCCCAAACTGGGACATATTGACTCCCAAGAATTGTAAAAACGTAGTAATTATTTTCTAATAATGTACAACCTAGCCCTGAAATACAAGAAAAGAGCAGAAGGAGTCAAGATGGAGTGAGAGAGTTCAGTAGTTATGTCTGCTTTGACAGATACTACATGTTCTCGTAAGCTTAGTTTCTAAACCAAAGGAAACTTTGGATAAACAACTGACAATATCTAAGGTTTTATTAATCTTACTCATTAATCTCTATTTCTGTGCCTCGCTTGCAACTACCTTTTCAGGCTCCTCTAAAATATGTCTATTGTCTCCTTTTCAAGGGCTCTTTCTAACAGAAATGCCCTGAAGAAGTGAGTCAGTAAAATATTTACCAAAACTTCCCTAAGTACCAACCATCTCATGGTGGGTAAAGCAGTGGGACTGATGATAACTTGCTTTATTTCATTATTTCAAACTTTTTCTTGACATTTTATTACTGTTCATTTGGAATCAGATTATAAAACCTTTCTAGCAAGCTCGTCATGTGATTTTCCTGTGCAACCAGTAATTAATGATGGTGATATCTGAAGCAAAGCTTTCAAATTTTTTAGTATTTTCTAATTATATTTAGTACTAAATTTTTTGATTGGTGTTTCCTGCAAGTAAGATGCTGCCATTTCTTGCATATACTACTACATGTTGCAAATCACACAGAGCTTGGATCTCTTGACTAGGAAATAATATTGTCACCAGGATTGTTCTTTTTCATCATTCCAGTTTTTGGAAAGGATGGGTCTTCCTGGGTGGCTTTGAAACTCTTAAGTCAGTTTTGTTATTTCTGTTGAAGGCTACACCTGGAAAGCTTTCTGTTTGTTCTCCTGCCTTGGCTAGCGGGGATGTTAAAAGAGGGGTGCAGCTGTTCATATGTATAAATGGGAAAAAATATTTCATTTTGAACACAGTAAAATCCCTTCAAAGACTGCTACTTCTCTGCTGAGCCAATATATTATGTGAGCAGTAGGCTTTCCCCAGAAATGAGTAGGACTTCCAAGTTAGTGCTAGGGATAGGTATTGTGATAGTGTGGGACCATACTCGGAGCATACTCTGGGCAGGCTCTGGCCATGTCCAGTGGGAGCAGCTCCTTTTGGTGCTCTGGAAGGTGGGGCAGTTGAGGAGTAGAAGGAAAGAGCACACGATCAAGGAGAAAACAGGAGGAGTTGAGTAGCACGTGACAGAACTGAATTTGGCACAGTAACAGAAATGTGAACCAGAAGAATCTCCTAAGCACTTTGCCAGTGTTGGTTATGTGGGTGGGAGCTCAGGTGCAGGCGCAGTGTCCATTCTCTACAAGGGACTGACATACAATTGCCCATCATAGTTAAAACAGAAAGGGAAATGTTAGCACAAATAAGTGCTGAAAGGACTCTGCAAGTGAGGAGTTAGGTGGGCAAAGATGACCAGGATGAAAAATTGATTAAACTTTTGGACATATTGGGATACTAATTCTGCAGAGTGTTACACAGAAAATGAATGCCATGAAAAACACTACGAAGAGTGTAGTTTTAATAACAGAATACAACAGCATTATGTTTAGCAGATGTCTGCTGGAGTATTTATTCTCCCACCTGCAAGATTTGCCACCAACATAAAATCTGAGAAGATATGAAAAGATGCTGCCAGTAAATGTTCTTTTTAGCAAAATAAGACAAATACTGATTTATTTATCTCCAATGTAGTGTCCAAAATGTATTTGGTGTGCAAAAGATCTGAGACATCCTCAGTGTGCATTTTACAACATTGAGTACCAGGCTTTGGCCAAATCCTGTTCATGTTGCTGGGGTGATTTCTGTTGCCTTCAGTCAGATTTCTCTAGGAATGCACCTCTTATTCTCTCATAACATTTAATGTTAGCTTTTAAGATCAGTTCCAGTAGCATGGCCTGACAAACAACAGGAACCAAGTCCTTATTCACCAATTTTTAAATATTCAGACATCAATAATGAATTTTGACCATTGTTTCTATCCTCTCATATCACCTACAGGAATGGCAAATGACTTTATACTATAACTGCAAGTGCTGTAGTTTGCTTCTACATGGTTCTTCAAGACTGTGAAATGATTTATTAAGACAGGATCTGTATCAGAGAGATTACAGATCAGAAGTACTCTGATTAAATATTTGGCAGTCCATGTTTGCTTTCAGATATGTTAAGAGACTAAAAGAATGATCTAGAAAAAGAGAAGTTACTGTAACAAGTAAAACATTTTTCTTCTTGAGTGTTTCTAAGAACTTTTTCTAAATTATGTTTCACCTCTTCAAAGAATTAAGGAATTACATAAACACCTGTGTATTTTCCCTTGCAGAAAATCCTACAGTACTGCCAAATGAATTCCAAATAAATCCTTCATGCTTTTCTGTCTCATTGTGTATCAAGGTGATACCTAGCATGCTATCCAAATCATTGCTTCAACCAGATAGTTTATTTTCTGGGTAGCTTATATCTAAGAGACATGTCACGAAAAACTTATAACCTAGATGGAAATTACTGGTCTTTGAAAAGTTATTACAGTTGCCCCTAACCTAGTATGTATAATTTTTTCAGGTCTCACAAACCCACCTATATTTAAGTGTCATGAAGGCCACCTAAATTTATAAAGGGCTCTGAGTTATCTCAGGGTATTTACATTAGTGTACCTAAACTTGTGTTGCCTAGATTCAATGCAACAAACTTTGGAGCATGTGGTCACACTTTAAAAGACTTCTGCAGTTCATCAAGAAGCCAAGGCTTTGACCATGTGTCCTCAGGTGACTGGTTAGGCAATATTTGTACACCTCTACAGAAAAATAATAGGCTTGTATGGAGAACTATGTAAGTATTAGGTATTATGGTTATTATTTATCTTTTTGCAACTGACCTAATCTGTTTAATTGTTGAATGTATTGGTCACTAAATTCATGGTCCCCTCTTCTGCAGTGTCTGAGGACCTCGTATTTCCTGAGAGGGAAGAACTCTGTACTGTCCCCCAATTAATGGGAAGGACTTGGCTGCTGCACTAAGACTTATCTCTTCACCTCTCATGAGCAGATGTTCTGACCTTTGCTATACGGGGCTGTGCTGTGGCCTGCAGAAAGGGTTCCTGCAGCCATCCCAGGGTCCCCATACCGTGCCCTTATGTAGCACGGCTAGGTGGCACACAAACTGCACATGGGTGCGTGGGGGGCACGGGGTTTTCTAAGGGCAAGCTTCTGTGGGGAAGCTTTGGCCCATCCATCTTCTCTCCTAAGGTGCTCAGTACAGTAAACCCAGAACTAATCTGGGCATCCACCATGCCTGGGGAAGTCTGCCATGTCATGCAAGACACAAGGCTGGGTTTTGTTCATGCTTGCAGCAAGGTTGGGACAGTGCAGGGCTTTGCAGGCTGTCTGTCCCAGCTGGCTGAGAGGGGTGGGGGTGTTTGCTGGCCAGCATTGCTCCTCCACAGCTGCTGCTGGTGGCTCCAGGGAGGGACACTCCTGCCAGTGCCCCCCACACCCTCGTGTTGCCCTGGGCTGGCTTCCTCTGGAAGGCAGCACTGGGCTGTCTGCAGCCATTGGGCCTGCCTTCTGAAATGCGGCATTTCTCCTCCATCTCAACAAACCTTGGTTTAATTTGGGTGGTGAGTGTTTACAGATTATACCCTCTACTTAGTAATGCCTCTGTGACAGCTGTTTTGTCCAGCTATCATCGTGGTGTAAATGTTTTTAACCAAAGAGCCTTGGATACCTACTAGCACGGTACACTTTCTCTAGTGTTTGCTGATTTGCTCTTTACTTGTCTAGGAAACTAGCTGAATTCATAATGTACAGTTTGTGCCCAAGAAACTAGCTGAATTACGAATGTATGTTTTTTTCTCTCTAATTCTGTTTCAGGGTAATGTTTAATCCACTACTTGAAGCAGCTTTTTCATTCTCTTCTCTGTAATAAATTACTAAACTGAAAGAAATGGAACTAAGATCCTGTAGCTTAAATTCGCTGAGCTTTTGTTTTGAGGTTGAACAGTGAATCTTAGAAAGCTTGTTTTTCATTTGTCCTGAAACCTTGCCCCTCCTGCCTCCTTCTTTTCATGCCAATAAAAGGTAACCAGAGACAGCTGGGGGCTCTCTTTCTGCCTCCCTGGAATGGGAGTGTCTTCTGAATGCCTCTTTCATGTACCTGCACAAACCCTGCTCTGCTAAACCGCTACAGTCGAGGTTCTCAAAGGTTGAATAGGTTTTCATTGCCTGCATTTCTGGTCTGAAGCAGACTGAGAGAAATGAGTGTTAAGTAAACGCAGTGGCAGCCCTGCCAGCGTCAGCATTCCAGCCTGCAGTGTTGCTTCGGACCGGGACACTACCGGCACAAACTTCTGCACATCCAGCTGTCAGTGGGTTGTTTTACTTGCTAGCAGTTGAAAAGAAGAGGGATGCAAGGCAGAGCAAAGAGTGATGACTCTAGTTTTTATGAGGCTGTTTATTTTTTCTATAACAAGTGTGTGGTGCCTTACGGATGGTGAATGGGAATTTAATACAGTGATAAAGTAAAATAGTAAACTCACCAAGTCTGTTTTCAGCTGCCTTTGTTCTGCACCCCTAAGCATCTGCAGAAAACATGTTCAACAGCACTCAGACACTTCTGTGAATTTATATATGATCTTATTCTGCACCTTCTGCAGATAACTGATCACCTTGCTGCAACTGATTGAAGTTAATAGAAAATGAAGGTGTCTGTCTGTCTTTCCATAGCAGGCCTTTTGTGTGTGAAGCCAGTGCCCACAGGCTTTTAAGTGAAAGCAGAGGCTTATTTTATGTCATGAGCATTTTACAAATTCTACGTTGCAGTTTAAAGATCAAGATTTAGTAAACACTGATATTTGACAACAGGGAGGTGTGTATCTGGTGATTTTAGTAGTCAGGGCAAATTTCAAACTCCCTAATGTCCAGCTAATAGTGGAATTTACACACGGAAGGATTGTGCATTCATAACTTACTAATAACAATGTCATGGTATTGTCTGTTGTAGCAGGCAAAAGAACCTGCACTGCATGAATTAGGGCTTTGTTTGCACAAACACCTAGGCTTTGTGTAGGCAGGAGAATTTTCCCCCTTCTACCAAAATAACCTGATATAAAATAACACGTAGGCACTCATATCAAATCAAGACCTTCCCAGGTAAAGAGTTTTATTCAGGAGTGAGAATATGTGCTTAAGTAGTTATTTTGCAGTAAATATAGTATGGCTTATGCAGATCCTTCCTCCTTGCTTTCTTCCAGTTGCTGCTCCATGACCTAGAGAGGTTACTCCTGTCCCAGCTGCTTGTTCAAGGTCTTTTGCTGGGTGATGCCATTCCCATAGCTCTGTCATGCAGCTGAGGTACTGCCCTTCCTGTTTTACTTCCCCTGAGCTGGTGGCTGTAAGTGCAATGAGGGCATCTTGGGACATGTCAGGATTATCTAGTTAGGGTGCCTCACATGGATGTACTAATGATGGCCAGAGTAGTGCAGTGGTGATGTTAGTGTTGACTTCTCAGCCTAATATGTGTTATATTGGGAAGAAAATGATAGGTTAAAAGGACTGTCAGTGTAGATGTAACTGTAGAAGTACTAATGCAGTGCATATACTGCTCTGCAGCAGTCCTATGTCACCCATGACCGGTGGCAGACTCAATGGGCAGGCACGCAGAGATGTCCTGCAGGACAGGAGGTGGGCAGGAGGGCTGGTTGAGCAGAGAGACAGCAGGTGTGTGTCGAACAGCCCCACCACAACTGGCCATCTCCATCATGCCCTGCAGCACCATGACTTCTGTCACTCAGAGATCAGCCACGCAGCAGTGCAATTCTGGATGCTCAGAAACATAAGCTCGAGTAGCTTGTCCTAATTTTCAGCATGAGTTCTCAGAGCATCTGAAGTAATGTTTACAAAAAACGTGTGTAGAGCTGCTAGTCTTCAACTGCTGAGAAATTCAACTTCATCTGAGAGGAAAATTCACATGCAGACTTCAGAGTGACCACTGATGAAGAATGCAACAGTTTCTTGGAAATGGGATGTAAAATGTCTTTAGAGCGGCAGCTTCTCTGTATACTCAGAACCAGGCCTAATACACCTTGGATTTAAGGTAATGGCAACTGTAACTTCCTGAAAACGAACGCCCTTTTCCTCTTTCCCCTTCTTTATTCTTGCAAGTATACGTTACCACATCATCAGGATGTCTTTTTTATTTTTTTTTTTNCTTTTTTTTTTTTTTTTTTTTTTTTTTTTTACTCCTGATCGATGGTGCAGTGTTATTTGATTAGTCATTATTTTTAGTTTTGTATGTAGCTGTTTGTCAGTATTGAAATGAACTGCCATCCGGGCACCCTGATCAAAGCAAAAAGCATGAATTCCCACGTGTTGCACTTTTGAGAGCAACAACAATGAAGCTAACCTTTCACCCTTGACTTTCTTTTAACCCTAATTTTGAAAGACAGTAGCAGACAATTCAGCTAACTTCTTAAGTAAAAGAATATTCAAACTAGCTCGTAGTACATTGTAATGCAGTGTTCTCTTTCAGTGAATGGAAGGTCTCGAGTAATGCATACAAATACAGAGGCTGGGTAAGTTCATTACTTTGGAGTTTCTGGTGTAGTAATAGCAGTGAAATGGTTAAAAGGCTGACTTTAAAGTGGTCACAATTAGGCTTCAAAGTTAACACCCCACCCCACTGAGATGAATGGGAGCAGTTGACATTTCTTAGAGCTATTGTTTCAGTCTGGCTTGCTATAGCTTCTAAAATAAGACAACAGTACATCTGTTTACATTCTGCTTCCGCAAACCCAGATGGGCTAGAAACTTCATTGTTTTTTAAGTGGAAGCTTGGATTCTGGAGAATACAGCAATATCCACAGGGTATCTGTAGGAAGAAGAGCTGAAAGCCGCCTTAATCACAGACGTCTCCCCCTTCTCTGTAAACTTCTATTGTCCCAGGACAAATCTGTAAACCACAGGGGGAAAAATAAAGTAATATATATTTGAAGTACTTTTTACTTACAACATGACATGCACACAATAACTTCTCATCAAGTCCCTAGCACGCAAATTTTCATAAATGGATGCAGTGTTTTGGACTTTTTTCTCTTTTAGAAAAAAGAACTTCTACAAACTACCTAGTTTGTAGAAGGTAAGGTCCTGTTTTTAGTGAAGGCAGTAGCTTCTTCTAAGCCTCTCCTAACAGAAAATCCTTCTGCCTCTAGGGAAGCCAGAGTTTCACCCAGGAGAGTTTGAGACCAGGTGTTACTTTGTGTTCACATGGGTAGAATCCTTTAATTTGTTCTAAGAGCGATACAAGAGGAAGTAAGATTTTTGAGAGGAGTATCTTGCGTTTTTCTGATACTTTCATACGGGCAACTACATTAGCTGGAGTAAGATCTTAGGAGCTGGAATGGATTAATAAAGGTGCAAGTGGGGCCAGAATTTGAAGCAGATGGTCTCCATTACCCCATGCCTCAGTTCGTGTGGGGAGTAACACAGTGTCCTCACGGACTTTTGTTGAGGGGTCTGTACAGTGGCAAACTGCCCTCAGTAGCAGCCAGAACCCTATGAGAGCTTCTCTGATAAAAGCAACCCATTAGATATGCTTAGGCTGTAGATTGAAGCCAGCTGTGAATCTGTCGGAAAGATTTTCCTCATTGTGCTTTCATCAGGGTGGAAAGTTTGTGGCTTGTTTTGCATATATATGTATTTTGGGCTTCATTGCTCTGACTTTGCAAGTCCTAGAGCCTGCCAGTGATAAGAGCTCTCATGCATACAGGCTCCTTTTGTATCCTGGCACTCAGAGCCCCTGCCTTCCTTTCGCCCATGGACAACACAGCTTGTGCTTTGGAAGTGCCATTGTGGGCTCTCCCAAATGGTGTCTCCCAGACTTCAACCCCGGGTGAATTGGATGGTGAAGGCAGGCATGCAATCTGTGGTTTGGGCTCATGAAACTTGTTTCCTGCCCAACTTCAAGCTGCATTTTCATCTGACTATAGAATACAGTGGCCCTGAGCCTCGACAGGCCTCCAGGTTGTCAGTGACAACTGTGGGCATTTCAAGAGTGTAAACTGTTTCCTCTCTTGTTCTTCTCCTCAGTTCCTGTGTTATGTGGAAGCAGGCAGCAATCTGATCTGGATGAAAGAAATACCTGAGAAAACCCAAGAAGAATATTTGCTTTGAAAGTTTCTCTCATGAGATTGTTTCAACTTTCTATTTAAAAAAACCACTTTAAAAATAAAATAATGTTAAATCGTGCTGGGAAAACCAATTCCAATGTGATAAAACTCCTACAGTGTGAAGCAAGAACCACTCAATTCAACTGCAAGGGGAAGGGCATGTTATTTAATCAAACAGAGGGTTAGAGAAAAGCATCAAATATGCATTTATTATATTTGTTTCCATTTTTTCTAGTCCATTTCTTACTGTGGATTTCCACAGTACTACACAGACTTGAGTTACGTCTTCTGCATCTTGTGGAAGAAAATAGGTATCCTAATAGACCTTTCAAATACAGTTAAAATTGCCTCAGCAAGGCTAGAGTAGGTCAGTGGCAGAGCTTGACAAAGAAGTTAAGGGATGTTTTGCCCTGATCTGTATATTTTAATTAGCAAACTGGCCTGCCTCCCTGTATTACAACAGCATTGTGATACCTAAATATTCAGAAGGCTAAGCTTTGTATGCTAACCCTAACACAGAGTGTTTCTCGAATAGACCTTAAGAAAATATTGCTATAGCTTCTTTACCAATTGTGACCTAACCTGCTTTTTGCCTCATAT
The DNA here is from genome assembly GCA_013397975.1 of Machaerirhynchus nigripectus. NCBI lineage: Eukaryota > Metazoa > Chordata > Aves > Passeriformes > Dicruridae > Machaerirhynchus > Machaerirhynchus nigripectus. The sequence continues at coordinate 1,050,599 of VZRQ01008244.1, forward strand.
TCAAGGGTGATTTTGACAATCAAATTATCTTTTAGGGAATATAAAATACCAGGGATTGAAAGGGACAGATCTGGACAGGGCAGGAATTCGCCAGCAGGATGATGTTCTAAAGCAGCTTCTGAAAAATCAACATGTTATGAAAAGAAATTAGTTTTTTAACATTGTGCTCTTTTATTTTTCTTTTAGAAAAGCAAATGAAGCCTTCCATTATAAGACTATTTAGTTTTGAATGAATTGTGCATTTCCCTTTCGTGATGTATTTCTTTAGTCAATTTATGTTTTGCATGCCTATTGCTCCCAGTCTCTTTACTGGTCTGAGCTTGCTTGCCAACCTGTATTGGCCACTAAGCATCAGAATCATAGTTTTCTTTGAGCAGCTTGGTACATTATGGCTGTCATTGTGCCGTAGAAAAGGATGAAGGATGCACATGGCCTCTCCTGTGGGTCTCATGAAAAATGCAATAGGAAAAGAGCCCAGCAAATTGAAACAATGTTTTTCTATTCATGAATGCTAAAAATTGGAATGTCTTCCCAAAATAACCCTGAAGTTTTATTTCTTATTGGAAATTCTTTTAAAAAGCCCCAACAAAACAAAACAGTTTATATTTACTGAATCATCCCAGGTTAGGAAAAAAATGTTGAATAAAAATGTATTTTATAGGATTAAATTTCCATATTTTTTTCAGCTCTAAGTATGATAAGGTTGTACAAGGATTAATTTTATTCTTTCTTTGTCTCATCCTTTTTCCATCCTAGACAATGAAAATATTTTAATCTAACAGTTTTTACATTGTGGTCTGTGCACCAGAGCTGGCTTGTAAAACTTTTTCTGTTAGTGGTTTTATTGTTCAAGAACTGATGCTTCCTGTTACTTCTGGCCATGCATTTTGATTTTGTGAATGAGTATGCTTAGACAAAAGAGTAATACTGATCAAGTATATACCTTTTGTACAGCTTTATGTTCTCATTAAATAAAAAATGATACCAGAACTGCAGAGGTAACAACTCCTCTGAAAGGCTGAGCCAACAGGGAAAAGAAAAGTCAGCATTGAATAAGAGAAATCTGGGATTCCTTCACTTCGGGTATTCAGTAAGGAAGAGGAAACAGCACAGGTAAAACATAACATGGAGTATTGTTCTTATTGCACATATTTTAAACTTCATGGTAAAAGAACTTTGTTTTGGGTTGCTTTTCAAGGAAGAGAAAACTAATGGGGTTTTGCTTCATGGCAGGGACTAGCAAACCAAGTAGGATCAATTACAATTTAAATAGCTAAATGCGAGCTACACGATCTCAGTCGCTGCATCATGGTGTTTTTTGTTTCCATATTTCTTTTTGCAGTTTTATTGTTCTAGTGCTTCATATTTGTGTAGTTTGAAGGTTGTTGTGTACGTGACTAGATTCACTCCCTACTGGGATATAGGCCAAGATATTCAAAATGATTGTTTATTTTGAGCACCTCCATTTTTTGAGGGTTCAAACCAGAGAAATTTTGGAGTAGGCCTGTTGCCTGTGCTTTGAAAGGGAAACTCAGTTGTTTGTGTGGTTTGTCAACATGACATGGAAAGACAGAAAAGAAAAAAATGGGTGCAGTCAAAATCCTTGTGGACTTTTCATTGTCTCAGTGTCTGATCTTTGGTTTTCTGAACTGAGGTGACATGATTTGGGTACTGCTGTGCTGAACACCAGAATGTGTTCCTGGCCATGGTCCAGGCTGAAGGAAGTAAAGCTGAGCAGTGACATCACCCTGTCTCTCTATTTCTCTTCCCTAACCTCTTAATTGCCCTAGAGCTTTACCTAAGATTTAGATGTGGTCTTCTGGTAAGACCGTGGTGAGATCAGTGCTGACTGTACCATATGTGGAATAGGTGTAACAGCTACAGTATGTATATTATAAAGCATAAAAAACATATGTGGTCCATTTCTCTGGCTGTTGTGCTACCCAGTCAGGGGTAGCAAGAGGACATGCCTCCTAAAAGGACAGCATGAGCATGGGTACTCTCAGGATACTTAGAATTAACTTTCCCCTCAAATTCTTTCTCGCTAATACGGAGAGGTACAGTTTGCGTTGCTGAAGGAACCGCATTTACGAGAAATACTTGAATTGGACTAAAAAAAAAGGTCCTGGAAACATTTAATTAGATTCTAGCTTTTTGATTGCCTATTTTTAGAAGATGTCAATTGATATAGCTCCTTTAAAAATGCACTTTGGATTTAGGGGAAAAAGAACCAGCATAAGCTGTGAAGTCTTAATTGTTAGAAGTGCAACAATAGCTTAAAAACGGACTGTAAAGCCTGGTCTGACAGCTGGAGGAAGGGATACTTTATTAATAGTTGTAAGGATGGGTGGATAGGGGCTGAAAAAGGCAGCAGGGGATATAAAAAGAAGCTTTGTAACATGAAACCATCGCCAAAACCCCTTACTGAACAATTTATGAAAGAGTCTGCATCGCATAAGCATCAAGTTAATACACGGTGAACAGGATAAACAGCTTCTGACTGATTTGCCTCACTGAAAGTGAAGGTGCACCAGTGCTGTAGCCCACCTCTGCTGTGGCAGATCGTTTAATGGGCTGGAGGTGGGCACACTGCTCACTGGCCAACAATCTCTGCTTTTATGACTCAAAGTTTCTGTCTGGCAGGTGACTGGAGAGGGCACTTGCTGTATGGTCATCACACTTCAGTACAGTCTGATAAGTCCCCTAAATATCCTTGCAACTGATAGCCAAATTGCTCTCCTAGTATGACCTGAGACGTAACTCCAAACATTCATTTCCGGCGGGAGGTGGCAGGGAAGATCCCTCTCTACAGAGGTTTCATGTAGCTACAATCTCTCCAAATTAAATCCCCAATTAAAGCACAACTGCATGTTTTCTGTGTCCAGAAGCTGACTGTGTAGGAGATAATGGGAATGCAAATCCCTCTTGTTTCTCTAGCCTCAGCTGCAGGGCTTCTGTGCTTCCAGACTGCCTGGGTATCCAGCAGAGCAGTGTCCCACATTAGACTACGGCTGTCTGTTTATGACAGATCCAGATCACTCCAACTTTCTATTTATTTAGAAGAAGAAGTCCTTAGGTATATGTCAATAACCCCCAGAAGTTGGGAAAGCTTTGGAAGCAGAAGGGCTGCAGTCATAGGGAAGTTTTGGTCTCATTTGCAATCACATATCCATAAAATCGCTTTAGCACAGACTCCCCGTCTCATGCCATGCTGACTCTGTGTGAGATCTGACATTGTTCTTCACTCTTTAATAACGAGAGCTCAGGAGGGCAGGGAGAGAGGAAATACAAACAAAAATCTCAGCCTGCTTTTTAGCACTGTACAAAGTTAACTCAAGTTGCCTGTGCCAATCCTAATCCCTCCTTTCACGTTTGTCCTTTCCGTGTGGGTCAATGGCAACTCAATTCCTGATACATCAAATCCAGAAACTTGCTGAGCCCTCAGTATCTCTGGCAGCGTCACATGGTGCAGATGACACTTATTATGTCTGTGGTACATGGCAAATGTGTTCTGAGGATCAGAGTTTTCTGTAGACATGGTACCAGCGTGGCTTCCCTTCTCTGCCGCTCCCCTCAGCTGCAAGTGTGTTGCACCAATAGGAAGCGTAATTTCTCTTCACTTTAGTTTTAACCATGTTGTTAGGTGTGTTTGCTGTTTTGCTTTCCCTGGAAGATTGTTTTTCTTTTTCACCAGTGATCTTAGCCAGCTTCACAGTCTTGATGGGAATTTCTGCTCCTGCTCCTCTGCAGCAGATGTCCTTTTTAAAGTGTTTCTTTTCTTTCTGTATATTGTACAAAGCAGGTTTCACCTTTAATAGCTATTGTTTGTTTGCAAGGGGAATTGGCAAGCTAGGTATTTTCTTGCAGCTTTTCCTGCACAACCCTTTTTTTTTACCTTCTTGCCTTCTCTGGGTGGCACCACTACTGGGAACAGCAGAGCTGCCAGGTGAGCTGGCAGATGAGCTGTCATGTTGTGTTTCAGATTTGCTTTGGGTGGTATAAGCAATTACCTAGTTAGAAGACCAGCCCTGCATTCATGAGATATTTCTGTGCTTATAGGTGAAGTAAAAATGCAAAGGTAGATGTTGCATGTGGCACTGGTGAGGAGAATTGGTGTTGCTAAGATGGGAGAGGAATTACATTTCCATGAGAAGTTTGGGATTTTTTCTGCTGGATTCTTTCCTTTTCTGTACAAGAGAAGTATTTAAGGGCTTACCCGTTCAAATGCTGTGTAGGCACTTGTCCAGCCTGATTGCAAAAAGAGGATGATTGCATCTGCACTCATTGATAACTTCCAGGGTGAGAATCCATTATGGTAGACTTTGTAGAATGTGATCAGGAGGAAAGGCAGAGACAAATTCTCTTTAGTGTAACCATGGGTAAGATATAGACCCACAGTTTTCTTATCAAAGCCATGCTGGTATGTGACAGAAGGAGGGAGAACACCCCTCCTCATTCTGTGTCAGGGGGCACATATTTATTATTTCTGTTGGCACAGCCTGAAGTCTGGATGGATTGGCTCCCTCTTTTTGCTCAGGTATTCTTTTGGTGATCATACATCCTACCCATGAATGCTTAATCATGTTTTGATTCCATGTCTCAGCTGTTCCATACTGAAATATGTTCACCAGAATTTCCAGTTTGGTCCCAGGGAGGCCTTCCTTACAGTTTTCTAAATGATGAAAAGTTGATGTTAGAGATGTTGTTAACCATGCCTCTGCTCCACAGAAAATATCAGTTACATTAAAGGAAATAATTCAATCTTTGTTGTTTTTACTCAGTTTAGGTTCCAAGTGTGTTAAGCATCCTAGCTGTAAGAGAGCATATTATTGCTTTTGTACATTATTGCTGTTATAATCCAGGAGAGACACATCCTTTTAGGATCCACTACTTATTTAGCAGACTAGAAAAACTTAAAATATAAGACATCATGAGGCTGAAACTGCAGTCCATCTGTAGAGAGACTTCTTGCTGCGGTGGGAGAAGCATGGTGTTGCTGTGCTTTGGGAAACAGCAGGACCATTACTTCCAGTGACTGAGGCACGTTCCCAGTATGCAGGGGCCCACACCCTGATTTTTTTGAGGTAGGCAACTCTTAAAATAAAGTTATCTCCCTGTCTTTCCTTTGTTGGCCTTTTTACTACTTTTAGACATCAGTTGCCTTTGCGAGTCTTATTTATGGTTATATTTGCTAAAAAATGCAGCTGGTTTGGATTCCCCACCTAAATAACTTGACTGAGAACCTACAATACTTGCTGTTCTCCCTCTTCTTCAAAGCTAGACTAAAATTAAGGAAAACTTGCAAATGGTTTGTTTAACACATTGGGTTTTTTTTGGTGAGATTCTTTTTCTCTTCTCTCATCATTGAAACCTATGCAGCTTCCTTGTACTGTCTTTCTTTCAACATTATGCAGAATGAAGTATAATTTTGCTCTTTACTTAGACTTTGAACCCTTTGAAATGAAATCAAGTGGGTTTGCCTGTACTTAGCTGGTTAGAGTCTTAAGAGCTTTTACTGTTTTGCTGTGTAGAGAGTGCCATAGCTGATTAAAACAGATGTGATCTTTTGTCTAATCCTCTAGATCAACAGGTTTATTTGTGATTTTTAATCTACAGCAGTATCACAAAGTTGTAAGGTATCACTGCACACTTCCGTAGGAAAAAATGTAATCACACCTGATTTAGACAAGATTTGTAAATCCTAGTGATTAATGCAGAATGTATCTGAAGTGAGTCTGTGAGTGCAGCTAGGCTATTGACTTTCCTCAATTCTACGTAAGCGGAGAAGATAGAAAAATACAAAGGACCAAAAATTTCATCACCGTCTCTAAACCCAGGACTAAATATCATGACATAAGTGCATATATAAATACATACATATAGATGCAATTCTGTATATGTTCTCCACCAGTTCTTACCTCGTAGGTTACTAATATGAATTTGAACTACACTACTTATATATACATGTGATAAACATAGGATAAAAAGGCAAAAATGCCTTGCAGAATTTGTGGTCTGAATGACAACATTCACCCCATATGAATGCCTACAGTGTGGTAACTTAAGTTCATTCAAGTCCTAATAAGTGGTAGCTGCTCTAGGAAGCCCTCTAAGCTTTCTGTAACCAGACGTGCCACTAGTAATCTTTCCAAAATGTGATGTCAATGGAGCTGCAGCTGCTTAAAGGGCTATGCAGGGCAAAAAGTGGTATTAGTGGCTAATAAAGGGTAATTCTTTTGCAAGCAAAATTAGCTCGCTTCACTAGCTTGTTATGACTTGAAGTGTCTGGCCGTTGAACTATGCATCTGGCTCATTTGGTGCTCTCAAAGAGATCCCACCCTGACTGACAGCTGTACTGGACTGGAAGAAAGTAGCCCAAATGAGTGAGAACAAGAGGACTTCACTTTGTGTGACTTTAGGACAGTAGCAATCCATGCAAACAACCTTCATAGGAAAAAGAGATGAATCCAACAAGGAATGGGAGTAATATAGGTCCTGGCTCTGGGCACTAATTTTCCTTAACTAACTGGCTACTACTGCAGAACTTTGTTGCTCTCAGGTGCTGTAATTGATTCATGTTTTATGCAACTACCTAAAAGACACAAATTTCCAGTAACTGGTTGCAGCAACCCTAAATTATCACTAGAAACTGAACTTCCAGTACATCCCAGATGTTGTGATGCTTTAAAGCGATTAAAACAGCACCAGAATAGCCCAAGCTCGGTGGATGTGTATTTATTTTTCCTCACTGGTGTTTTGGGGTAAATGCCACATCGGAGTGTTTTTATTACAAAGTTCCTGTTCCTGCTCAATGCAGCTGTGCCTATCCTAAGCTCCTTCATCAAAGGCAACCATTTCCTTTTGTTTTAATCTCAGATCAGTTTACTGATAGCAGTTGTCCCTGACTTCCTTAAGCTTGTCCTGCAGAAAAGCTTTCTTAAAATCTTCCCCATGCCCATTCTTTCCTTTGCACATGCTTAGAAATGTGTGTGCATGTGCATAAACATGGACACATACATGTGCCCATGCATCTTTTAATCAGTTTCTGCTTCAGTCCTACAGCCTTGTGCATGGTCAGACTGGGAAAGGACTCATGGAAAAGGTTGCTGCCACAAAGCAGTGAAACACTCGCTTCCCTTGTGCACTTCCAAATGATTTTAATGCCTTCTTTATTTATGAGATGTTTCAAATTTCTGAACTTTCTGATAACATTACGTAGACAAGTGTGCACTGAGGTCAAGACTGATTATTTTTTCACTGTGGTATTATTATATTTATAATATTATTATATTTCACTGTGGTATTATTTATGATTTGACACTCAGTGTTAGTATAGGTCATCCAGAGTGACAGGTTGGTGATGTTGCCTTTTGTGCAATTAAAGCCTTGAATGTTGTTCCTGGATTGAAAGTTTATAGAAACCACATGGAAATATTGGTTTATGCTATTAAGTAAATTTTGGGTCCCAAACGTTCGTTCATTATGAAACAGTATTTGAGTTAAAAGGAGACCTTGGACTAACGAATGAGTTTGACTTCAGTAGCACACTTGTGACATTGCTTTCTTTGCACCAGAGACCCCTGTGAAGTGCTGGCTCCAGTGTTTTGGTGACACTGGAAAGGGAAATCTCTCAAGAGAAGACCCATAGGTCCAACTCATCATGGCAAAATGACAAAGAAGAACTTACATATAAACTGAGGCTTCAAATTGGACTTTTCTATCTGTGTTATTTTGTCCCTTGTGAAATTTTTGTTTGATTAGCCATAGATGGGTACAGCTTTGATGCCCAGCCTTGTGAGAGGCTGAGAGGTGGTGAAAGACAGTAATATAAATGATCTTTGGTTACTGAGGGTCTCAGGAAATCATGCAAGAGGAAACTCCCAGTATTTTCTTTTCACACCAAAAGAGATTTTTCTCACACATTAAAAAAAAAAAAAAAAGAGAGAGAGAGAGAAATTATATAAAAGAAATCTTATAGCAACCAGGATGGTAGAGAGGAGAACTGGAGCTAACACTGGACCTAACACTGGACTCAGAGCAAAACCACCCAGTCAGGGATGCATTTGAGGAGGTAAGTTGCTTGCCATGGTACATGAGATTGGTGCCAAAGTGTCCCCCTCTGCTTAGATGCCACCACAGTTAGAATATGGCAGGAATGTGTCAATGCTGTAGACCATGCTCAGGCTGCAGGAGACAGTCACTCCTCTGAATCTTAAGTGTGGAAGTATTAGTACCATGTATTACCAGCAAAGACCTGTAGAAAATTTCTAAAGATATCTTGACTGAAAAGTCAGAATAGTCTGTTGCTTGCTGAATCAGGCAGTTTCTCTGTAAGGAAACAAGGAAGTACTGAAATAATGTGGGACGTGACATCTTCCTGCCAATAGCAGTATTCTTTCTGTCAGTATGGGTCCTCTAGTAGAATAAATCTCGAGTCCAGTACAGGGATTGGTAGGTTGGGTTTTCATCCTTTACCACATTATGGTCACTGTGGCTGAAGTTGTTACCTGTCCCTCTCCTTTGCCTGCTGAGGAAATTCAGCTCTTTATGAATATTCTTGATTGTGTTCTGCTGTTATCACTCTACCCCCATGGTTTCAGTTCCTCTTGGTACCTCTTTTATCAAAAGTGCTGCTCAAACTTTGCTTTTGCATCTTCACTCTCTCTCGTTTCTCCTGCTGTAGCTCCACATCTGTACTTTTTGTTTATGCTTTTCTGTCTTCAAGTGTGTGAAGCTGTTTTTGTGCAAAAGCACCATGCCAGAGCAACAGCCAGCAGTGGTGCAGCTGCCCCAGTGCTAAGCTGATAACACAGAGAGAGCTGAAGCATTTCTACTTTTGCGCTTTGAACGCCTTCTTGGAGCTGGTTTCCTGATTTGTCTCATTAGCACTGATTTGCTTTGTACTCTGAGTGCAATTGCTCAGCTGGTAAGAGTTAGAGCAACTACATCTCCATTTTTCTCTGGCTTAAGCAAAGCAGCAGTAATGGCCACCTCTCCCTGGTTTTTTCTTGGCAAACTTCCCAGAAAGATGTGTACTTAATTGTAATTTGCTCAGTGTGGTCAGCAGCAATATCTCATCTTTTAGTATCTCAACAGCACCACTATATTTAACTCTGTGTGTGTCTAAGGCCTCACCTGATCTCCTACAGAGTATCCCTGTATTTAATAAGGTTGAATATATGCAGCAGACATGATCACATTTCTTGTATATACAATTAATTCCTCTTTCATTTTCAACTTTGCTTTTTGTGACTTAAACAAAGAAAAAATAACCCACCACTTCCTTCTGGAAAAATAATATAATTTTCTGGGTAAGGCTTCCTCTGTGCATCTAGTGTATCTTTCTAAAGCTGGTTTTGAATTTTAGGCAGAGAAGCACTTGTCAAAATTCTTCAAAAGAAACCATGAAATGACCAGGCCATAAATCCAGGAGTGGCACAAGAGTGGGAATATGAGACCTGCAATATGTAATATGAGTCTTTTAGTCCAACCTCCCCTGTTCCCACCCTGGTGCTAAATATACTGCTGATGTCCTTGCAAGAAAAGAAACACACTGAGCTTGGACATCGGTGTTTTTGCCAGAGCAACGGGCACCCTTAGTTTAGGTTTAGTTTCATTTCTGTAAATTTCCTTGATAATACATGAAAAAGAGCTGTCAAATTATTGTAACTGCATTTGTGACTTTGGTGGTAAAGTTTGGCAAATATCAGATCATCTTAATAAAATGCTGAGTTTTCAAATCCAACACTAAATCTAATCTAAAAAAAATAATATTTGTAATATAAAGAAAACAGACAACTTTCATTCCGGGTACACATCATGCTCTTCAGGAACTCCTGTCCTGGCTTAAGAAAAGTAAAGCTTTCATCTGAAGTGCATTAATAACTGTTGTAAAGTGAGAAGATTTTTCCAAAATGTCTAACTTGCCTGCAACATTTACATCACCTAAGTCAGCAATACTTTGCTAGCCACTGTTGTGTTGTATTTTATGCAGGAGACAGATAACCAGCCCTGTGTGTCCTGGAATGAGCCTTTCCCTACTGTTGGTCATGTGTAGTTTGTTTTTTCCTATGTCTAACCTCATTGAATGTAAGGGAAAGTGATACTGTTGAAAAAAGCCAAAGAAACAAATTCAGGTTGAAATTCAATTAAAAATTCAACTTGAGTTTATTTGTGTGTGTGAAAATAGATGTTGATATTGAAATATTACTATCCAGCTTTTCCAGATTTCATGTCTATCACTTATCCCCATCTCTCCCATCCAGTTTTATAATGATGCTTGGTCATCCCCAAACTGAATTTTTGGGGAAGTGTGTGATTTGCCACCTTGAACACAAAACCCATCCAGTTTTGTAAGTAGCACCTCATAAGGAGTTTGCAGCAGCTTCTGAAATATTCTGTGTTAATGACAGGACTTCTGTTTTTGAACTTTTATATATAATTCTGCTTTGTTTGGTAATACTTAACTAGGGATGATTCCTGATAAAAACATTGATTTAGCTTTACAGCAAGCTTTTCAAGATCTCCTTCAGAATCTCTTTCTTGCCATTCAGTGAATAGTTGCCATTCAAAGAATAGTTCAAGTCTCTTTTTAAGGCTTTTATCTTACATTCTAGTTAATTCATTGTTAAATGAAGTGTTTAATGAGTTTTAAAATATTAAATATTGGATGTAAGTTGCTTATGAAATCAAGTAGGTTTTGTTAATGTGATTTATTTCAATCTGTTTTGTATAAACAGTAAGTTTCATTAAATAATTATGAATGTACACACAGAGGAGTAATCCATTTTATACTTTTTTTTAGTAAGATTTAAACGCTGCCCCAGTGCATGTGGATTCCTAACATCCGAATCTGATGCAATCCTGGGGACAAGGACTGGCATGTGCCACATGTCAGATGTGATGGGTCATGGCTCTGGTGTGGGCGTGCCCACATCAGACTGAGCATTGCTGTGCCCCTTCCTCTCTGAGGGTACAGCCTCAAGTGGGAGGACCACAGCATCATCTTTCTGGGGAGCATCCTTCTCCCTGTGGAGACAGTGGGGGGACACTGGCCCCTGTTCAGGATGCTCTATGAGGCTGTCACCTCCGAGGGGATTGCACAGCTGTGTACTCACTGTGTCTGTCCAGCTGAGATCCCAACTTCAGGGTGAGGAGGTAATGCTGCCCTGGAAATGCATGTGGGCAGCATCACTTGGGGCAAATCATGGCAAGGTGATTAGAATTATAAGTCTTCTGTGTGTGAGACCGGGTAGGCTTTATAAATTTTTTGAAGTTCTAATTTTTGATGTTTTTTTTTCATTCTAGGCCCTACTGCCGGCTGATTCCAGAGAGCCACCTTGTTATTATGAGTTGGAGTTTCTCCATCTTGAAAATCAGAGGTAAGGCTCAAAGTATCTTGAGACAGTGGGATGAAAACTACTGTGGTTATTATGGTTATACTGCTTGATCTTAATATCAGAAAGGGAGATACTCTGTTCTTACATTCAGAAAGAATTAAATGCCGTGAAACTAGTGGAATTGTAACAATAGCATGAGAAATGCTGGTAAAATACCAGCATGACATGGCTTGAGTTAGAAGTTATTATATTTTTTTGCCACATGTTAGGAACCACTAACTCTGGTGGCTACTGTAACTTATTAGGAATTGTATGGGGATCTGTTTTCAATATCTGTGATTTAAAAATATCTTGGAATGTAACACTGAAAACAAAAAGAAAATATATTTCCTGAAATCTGCCTCAATGCCATTTTGTCACTGTCTAATTTCTGCTGTTCTGGGTTTTTTTTCGCTTTTTTCCCCTTTGTTGCTTTTTTCTTTCTTTTTTTTTCTTTATTATGATTTTATACACAATTTCATCATTTTCCTGAAGAACTGACATTTATCAGAGGTCACATGCTGAAAATCACCTGTGTAGTCATACATGCTTTGTTTTATTTTCAAAGAGACTATTAAGCGTTTCAAGGAGAAGTATTTGTCTTTCTGATTTCTGCAGTACAAAATAGTAAGGAAACTTGAAGTGTTTTCTCCGTGCTTCTGCCATGTCTACAGATTTTTTTTTTTCCTTTAAGTATTTGAACATTACAGCTGAAAGGATCTGATTAAACACACTAGGCTTTTTACAGTTCCTATAGCCTCTACTTAAACTGCATTAAACACTTAAAACTCAGCCTAAGTAAACTGGAATGGATGCTTTAAAATAAAAATTATCTTCCATTTTATAATAAGGCAAACTGTAGAGCTACAAGTATCATCATGGCCACTTTTCTTTGTAAACAAGTCAAACAGCTTTAACTCATGGACAGCATCGTTTCTGCCCTGTGGTCTTGAAAGCTCAGTGAAAAGAGGAGGATATCACTACTGAATCCAATTTTTAGCTTGGACACAGATTTCTCCTGTGGCTTAGAACAAGTTATTTCTTCCTCATATGTTTTAGCTTACCAGCTATATAAAACATTTGAGTGCATGTTCTTGCAAAATGCTTTAAAGCAGTGAGGTGAAAGTTTAGAAGTTCTTTAAAAGAAGTTTCTGTGAGGTCTCAGCCTGCTTCCATATTTGTCAGTGAAAGTTTTACCATAGACTTAAATGGCCAGACTTAGGGTTAGAATAAATTTCATTTCAATTAGTGACTTTATATAGGTATTCGTATTAACAAGGCTTCTAGTCTCCCTGACATCCCATTCAAATTAGAACTTGATTCTCCTGAGCTGCACTAAGAAGCATTCAGGAAATTAATTATTTGGCCTGATTCTTCTTTCACCTACCAAAGAACATATGTTCTGTCATCTTCAAATCATATAAAAAAAGCTGCTCATATCTGAAATGTCACCATATTTAACTGATTTGGTCTAAAGGTGGCAAGATCCAAAGTTTCTGGATCACAAAAGGCACTGACATTATTCCCATTGTTTAATAAGGGATTCCAGCCTCAAAAGCATCACTGCCCTTAGATGTGATATGGAAGTAGGAGCGAGTCTGTCTATAGGCTGTACGTGACTTAGTAGGACTTGAAGGTTAGTTATCCTATCCTGAGAGCACTTAAAGCCTTCCAGCAAGGTGTTCTGGTCAGGAAGTGAGGAATAGCAGGGCATACTAGCACCCATATCTGCTTCTGGAATTGATACTGCCAGATTGTCCCAGGGCCTGACAGGTTCAGCATCTACATGTATCTGTGTACTGGTGGGGAGCTGATTATCTTCTCCTTTTGATTGATCCTGGGTGTCCTATATACCCGTTGGCTTTCTGTAGGTCTGTAGTGGGGTACCTTGTTGCTTTGCAAGGCTCAGGTGAATAGCTTGTATGGCCCTCGATATGCAGATTGTCCTTAGCTGCTTCCTCAAAGTCATTGTGCTGAACTTTTCTTTTCATTGAGCTTACTGTGGCCTGTGCTTCAGTCTTTTGGAGCTGGCTAGGTGAAGCAGATAGGACCTGGATGATAACAGGCAGCAGCCCAGGAGCACGAGGTTTCCTGCTGTCCTAATGGCCATGCAAATATTTCATGAGGGAGTGACTTCAAAGTGGCTTTTCTCTAGACTGCACATCAGTGCAGCTGTACCTGGGAGGACAGTTCCATCAGAGAGCAGGCTTGTCTGCCTGCTTCTATCAAAGTCTGCAGTTGTGTGTTCCAGGTACACATTTAGGTATGTGGCATCCTGCAGCATCCTACAGTTACGATCCAGTGGGAGAGGCAAATCTAAATGCAAACATAGGTATCCCAGCAAGTCCAGACTTTTCTCAGTGTCAGGTGGTATCTAGTGGCTCTTCAACATGGGAGCAATGTTGCCAGGTGGTTTGTACATGGTAGTAATGCTTAGCAGCAAATTATCAAGTAGACAGATGGAGGCACAACAAGAAAACTTGCAAGTACAGTATTCTGATTTGGGAACTTTTATCCTCATTGTCAGGAAAACAATTCTCCTAGATGGACTTGATAGCATAAAAGCACTGTAATTTTAGTAATGTTATTTTGGACATCAGAACTTCAAAACCTAAAATGATGTAAGGTGTTGGAACAAATGTGTATGTAGAGTTTGGTCTTCGTGGCTTCACAGAATTACTCACACTTCCTTTATTTAAAAAAGCAACCACATTTCTCGCATCCTAAAAGTGACAGTCCTACAGTGAAAAGAAAAACTAAGTGATCCTTGAACCTACTGCACCCGATGCACATGCAGGGGTTAAAGGGTTCACAGCTCAGAGGAAATGGCATAGTGGCTAAAAGCTACGTGGGAAAAATCAGCTCTGAGGCAATTGTGAGTTTTCTGTTCAGTGGTCGTAACACTCCTTCTTTGAAACAACTTATGTAATTGTCACTACAGGGGATGAATGGCCAGATGAAGCAGCTCTTTTATAACTGGAATTGGCTGAGTTACTTTTCGTGGCTGGAAACGAACTAAAGAAATGGTCAAAAATATTAGAATGGTCTTGGCACATTTGGTACTGTGTAACTACTGACAGAATGTAAACAATTACATGGTAACTAGAAAGATGCATGCCAGGTTAGTAGTGTGGGAATGCCTTGGCAAATTAGACCAACGACTGCATGGGACACATTCTGCTACATCTCCCACTAGTCATATGAGCATGTTTGATGTGAATGTGATATGTCCAGAAGCCTGAGCAAACACAGTCTGAACCAAGTGCTCATCCCGTTAATAGAAAAGACTTCCAGGATCATACTATCCTGATCCACCCTTCTGTGTGTCCATGCATCCTGTTGTCTGAGCCGTGAAGCTGCAATGACCAGTCCCTTGCAGTCAGTTGATCAAAGACAGGATGAACATGTGTTTAGAGGAATTGCCAGAAGCTATCAGATACTCAATATTTTTGATTTAATGATCATTTTGTGAAAATCTAACCCAGGGCTAAGTCTACCAAAGAACTTCTGTGCTCTGATGCACCCAGTGGAATTTTTCCAGAAAAGATGTACTATACTCTACCAGGGGCTATGACTGGGTACCTTGGTAGGAAATACACAAAACTCTGTACATACCAAGGAAGAAACTGTTAGCGGGTAGGAATTGTGTGGAGGAAAGATAGGACTTAGCTCACTTTACCATTTTGTGCATTCACGTGTCAGTTCAGCCTCCTTTCTCCCAGGGTCCTCAGCCATGAACTGTTAGAGTGATGTAGCTTGATGCTGCATGGCTAGCAGTCTGCTGTAATTTTCCAATGTAGAAACAGCTTCCCAAAGCATTTTAGCCATTATTAGGCCCCCATCAGCTCCTGAAATTATCTCCTTTTCAAAAGTAATTCACAGCCCACTGTCCTATTCTCCAAGTTGTCTTTATTCTCTTTGAAATAAATCTCTCCTTCCTTGTATTTACTTAAGTGTCTTGTAGTGGTTACAAAGACACCAGCCTCCCAGTTCAGTGACATTACTGATACTGATCTACTATGTAATTTCTTTGCTCTATAGGGTCCGTCTCTCCAACTGTTGTCTCAACAATCAGAGTCACTCTTTTTTGCAGCACTGATAATTTTCAGCTCTGCAAACTCTTACATTTTCTAGCATGATGAAAGGTCCACATAATCAGCTAGTATAACAATTTATACAACATAATCCATGGAAATATACATAATGAGAAGGGAAAACTTTAGTCTTGTTTATGGTCTTTTATGGTTATGTGCTGAAGTACTGTAACTGGTTTTAGATACTTGTTTTAAAATGTTGTCTAAATCTTGAGCTATGTAAGGAAATTGATGGTAAGCTTGCAAAATAAGGCCCACGGTATGATGCTGAGATTAATTCAATCATGTTAATTGCAGGATGTTTAAAGTGACCTCTTATTGCCTGCAATAGAAAGTAAATGAAAAAGAGATGATATTTGATTATTCTCATTAGTTAAGAAACCAAGCAAGCAAGAAAGTGGCTCTAAGTATTGTGAAGGAAAATTTAGAATTATATATCAGGGAAAAGGTTTATAAACATAAGAACTCATAGCCAGGGAAACGAGCTGCCAAATGAAGCTTTGGAATCAGCACTGCTGAAGATATTCAGGGCTCAGATAGACATCCATCTATCAAAAAGGATAAAGAAATCAGTCCAGCCACAAGGTAGGGATAATACAACAGAGTTACCTGCCAAATTTGTACCCCGAATAGTGTATGATTTTGTTGGAATGGAAAAGGAAAGCACTTTGGCTTGCTAGGTCTTTCACTGATATAGTCTTAAAAGCATAAATTCTTCTGCCTTTTAAAAAATATTGCTAGCAACTTTTAAAAAATTTTCTTTATTGTAACTGGAGTGTGTAGGTTTTGCTTTTGTTTCAGACAGTGACTCTAGCTTAGAATGTTGTCATATTTTTTTTAAATTTTAAAATTGATATATTTAGAATAAAAAATCTCTTATAATGAAAAATTGTTTTACAACATCTTTTTTCATAGCAATTTTCCATGTAGTCAGATTACTCATACCAAGCCTGAGGAAAAACTGTCAGTAAGGTATTTATTTTTTGCATGCTTAATTAGAGGTAAGAAGGCTGGTAAGACTTAAGGGTTAGGATAATAAGGTTATAAAGGCATGGTTAGCTTTTTACCTCTATATCACAACTTCAAATACAGGCTGAGAGGGATATTTCCCACTCATTACTTCTGAGTTACTGTTCAGATGGATGATAATGACCTACTTCTAGTGGGTAGGCAGGCAACACTCATAAAGGGGAGAGTTCAAGACTGTATTAAGCTGGCAGACTGAGACTACTGCTCATCAAAAGCTGGGGTTCAGATTTTTAAGGGCTCAGATTTTAATGGTTCAGATTTTTAATCTTATCATTCAAGTAGTTGCCTCTTGCAGTTTTGAGGAATTTGAAGGCAATCACCTTGAGCTGAAGTAAGCAGAGTTAAGGTACCTAAGCTTTTTCCAGAAAGCTAAGTATACATTTATCTGGATCACTGTACACCTTCAAAATTGTAACCTAGCACCCTCACCAAGTTTTCAGTGTAACTCTGATTCACCACTTTTCCATGCAGCCTCAGTAAGTGTCTGATTTCCCCATTGTTTATCCCAGCACATGCCGTAAAGGAGAAGATGGATGGCGCTTCGCTGGCTTTCAAGTGCTCTGCTGCAAGCGTAGTCTCCTTTCAGGGCAATGTCTCCCAAGGCATCAGTCATATCAGAGAGACCAGCCTGGCACAGAGATGAAGCAGATACAGTTTTAAAGAGGCTGTTTCAGAAATAGAATTAGACTTAAACAACATATGAATATTCAGACTGAGTACTGAGTTTCTACAGCAATACAACACAGAATTCAGTATTTTCAAGCCATAAATACCTTGCATTCCCATATTTATATTGTAAAAATTAGTGCTAATTTCTAAGATACGCTGTAGAGTAGATCAAGGCTAATTCTTCTCAAAAGTAGGTCTCCCATGTTATCACTCTGCATTATGAAAATATGTCACACGATGTAGGGAGGGGAAGTATGAATATCTGCTATCTGATGCACACAACTGAAAAGGGAAATCACAGAGTGAAATCATCAAGCCACATTAGCCAAAGAGAACAGATAAGTAAGGGTATAACACTGGAACTGTAAACAATCAAGCAGAGATTCACCTGTGTGGAATTGTGCATGCTTTTTAGAAGTGAACTAAAATGCTGACAGAAGAAAATTAAAAAAATCTAACACGGCTTATCACAGAAAATTTTCAAAATTCTGTATGAATAGGACAATAATCATTAATGTGTACTAAAAGAATGCTATTTTTGGGTGTCACTTGAAACTTCTCTACAAATGACACAACTTAGAAGCAAGGAAATGAACTGCCCCTGGGCTCTGACTGGGCTCAGGTACATGTGTGCATTTTGTGCCCTTCCACCCAGCTTCGTGCCACAGCTGCGATGGCATCCCCAGCTGTGTGCCACAACTCTCACTGCTGCCTTACCAGCCTGGCCTGGCGCCCAGCACACCCTTCTCAACCAGCACAAGAAGCAGGTCGTGCATGTGCTGATCATGGCCTCTCTCTTCCCTTTTGAATGTTCCTGTGAAACCGCATGTGCTCGAGTTTGTAAATACGAACATCTGATAAAATTCTAGAAACACTCACCATCAGAACACTTGCCTTTAAATGTGTCAGAAGCTCTATTTTCCTTGTTCCTTCTCCCTCCACCATCGAGAAACCACGATGACAGGAAGAGTGCACCATTTCCTCCGGAGAGACTCATTGCTGTTCTTAGTATCTCACATTAACCCAGAACCTATTCTTTCAGTGTGTATGCACTTTCAGCTGCACAAAATGTGAGACTGACCTGTACATTTTAAGTCACTGAAACAGGACATTTTGGTAGAGGAAATAGTCAAATCAGGATATCACAAAACAAGAGCTTTTATAGTTGACTGTTCAGGCAGTGCTGCTGACTGCTGAGCTAGCTCTTAGTAAGAATGTGCAAGTTGTGCTATTTTTACTTGCTACTTGTCTAGTACTGGACTTGTTTGGAATAATTTATTCTTGCATATAGAGGTATATATCTATCAGCGAGAATTTAGAGGAGTTTTCTGTATCTAACAGAATTCTCAAAAGAATTCATTGAGGAGGAAGAGAGAAAACCTTGCTGAAGGAAGCTTTAAATGGACTTTAGAAAAAAGGCCCAAATACATTTGACATTCCCCTCAAAATATTAACATTTTTGTCTGTGAAAAGCACACTTCATTACCCTTGTCATGCCACTTCATAACTTCTTGTTAACTTGTTGCACTTTACCCACTCATCTAGTTCAGTGGTTTTTATTCCCTGGTTTTCAGCCACCATCCTTTCCCCGTTTTCAGTCTTTGCAGTTTGCACACAGACACCATCTGGCTTCACCCCCGGGGTTTCCTAGACGAGGGCAATCTAGTCAGCCTTGTGAAATCCAAGCCCCAGGCAAAACAAAAACTGTAGAAATCTTCCACAAGACAGGCTTTGTCACTGCTTTGTGAGGGGCAACTCCATTAACCAGAGAATCTGTTAAAACAGAAATCACATCTTAAACACTCAGTTGTCTTCTCAACCAGCTTACTCTTTCCCCCAAACTTTTCCTTTCAATTTACTGGAATTACTGCCAGTCTTTTCTGGTCAAGAGAAAGTTTGACCACTGTGTGTGTAATTACAGAACCTCAGAGTAGAACACCATGTAAGAAACTGTCTATAAAATGCTTGAAATAAAGTAGATTAAGAACAGATTTGCTAAAGAAATTAGGAAGTCATTCCAGTGTTCTTTTCTGTTCTAAATAACATAGTGAAAATAAATCTCTGAGGCAAGATTCTGGACAAAGACATTCCTTTGAAAAGAGACCACAAGATTCCTGGTCTTCTTAATGGAGAAAACAGAAAGAGTTGGTCTTGGTTTGGGGCTCTCAAAATGCTGATCCTTTTGAACAATGTGGACAAGTACAGAATGTTGTCCAATGTATTCATCCTTGAACAGAAATAAACCAAATTTCTGTGTGCTCTGACGGTCTCATAGGAGCGGAAAAAGAACCCCTCCCTTTCTTTTTTATGTTTGCCATGTTCCAAAGTTTCTAAAGGAATTTATTTGGGCAAGGCATTTTGATGCGTACATCTGTTTTTCCCTGAGAAATTATGATCCAGTTGTAGAGTTCAGTGGTTTTGAGCCAGATATTATTTTATTTCAGGCTTTGGGAATCTAGAGTCAGTATGCAAGTGCATATCTGTATAGGTGCATTTCAGTAGGGATGGCCACAGAGTGAGGATTGAGGTGAGTTCTCCACAATAACACAGCCACCCCAATTTCTAACCTATAAAGACTCGCTTTCTGTTTTTCATTGCTGTGCTCTGTCATCTCTCCTGACTTGATAGTTACTCCTGTGTGTCTTCACAGGAAGAAAGCACATCACAGTCCTGCTCTGACAACGTAGGCCCAGGGAAATGAAGAAGAGCAATTTTCTTATTATTGTAAACCTCAAAAAGGTGAAAATATAATCAGCCCCTTTCTCTGCTTGGTAGTCAGATGATTGAAGGGGTGAGTGTTTGAAACAATAGCTGGGTACCAGTGATATAGATGCTAACTTCCAGTCTTGTTAAATATCCCATGAAAAGCAGCATATATTGCTGTCTGCTCTCAGTATGACTGAGGTTGCATAATAATGGTTAAAGGTTAAATAATAAAAAACGCTCATGGAAGAAGTAGGTAGCATATTAAATGTGCTATTTTCGCTTTACAGTGTTCCCCAGTGAAAACCAGAATTTCACTTTGGTTTGATGAGCATGCCATGATGGCATTGATAGGTTTACCTTTTGAAATTATTGAAGAGTAGAAGTAGACTGGGTACTGTTAGCAGGGAGCAATGTCTGATATAAATTATTTCAAATTTTGCAGTCTAGAACTGGGTTTTTGTCGCACTGTGAGGTTTCTCCTAAAATGGTGGCCTTTTCAGTCAACGGAGAAACGTCTTGCCAGTGTTTTTGTGTCAGTAAACAAACTCAGTTATTTATAAACAGTCTTAGAAGGGTGACTTTTACAGGATGTGAGAGGTAAATCAGCAATCTCTGTTTTTAATCACAGTGGATGCACAGGTTCCTTTTGAGTTGTAATGAAGAAGTTTGGGGCTGGAGACTACAAATATTTGAAATAATTTCGATGTTAATTTTTCACAATTCCAAGGTATCTAAGATGTGGCTAATAATAATAGCAGGCGTTGTCTGTTTCTCCCAGCATGGGGCATGGAAGTAGTGTGGTCACAGAGCTGTGCATTATTTACATGGTGTCAACATGTCAGCAAGTGGTATGGCAGAGAGCCAGATTAAATCACTTCTGATTTTAAATACAGAACACTGAATAATAACTCTGTGTCACACTTGAGGACACTGGAATCTGGCAAATCAGCAGTGGCTCAGTGTGTCAAGCTCATTTGGATGGCTTCTTCCCTTCCTGAATGATCACAGAATCAAAATCAAGCTCCAAGGAAACTGCATAAAGTTGGCATTTTTTTATTTCCCCCCACAGCAGAAGATTGTACCCAAGAAACAGACACTTTTTGATTGCTTTCCAGAAAGATGTGTCGAGGTCATTGCCCTCATGCAGGAATAGTTGCTCCTGAGAATGGGCAACCACCACATGGTGCACGTGTACCATTAGGCTTTGCTGTCTCTGTAACTGGCAAACCTGGTATGATTACTGTCATTCATTAGTTTTTTGTGGAATCTACTGCAACAGGTCCACCATCTCAAACAGGAAGTGTATTTTTAAGAGGCAATGACATTATTTAGCATGGGTGCTTTAAGGGCTTGAGGTCTCCCAAGAAAATCTTGAGTGCTGTTCTCAGCCACTGCTTGTGCACCAGCTCTAATTTTTGTATAGGCCCTAGAGCTGGTTCACCTTGCCAGCTGATAGGAAACCAATTCAGCAAAATAAAAACATGAATATATTTCTATTGGTTTAGTAACCCAATCACATTCATCGAAGAGCCATGTGAAAATCAGAAAGTGGAAGGGAAGGAATGGGCCTGCATGTCAGGGAAGAAAGGACGCAAGGGAAGTGGAGGGAGCAGAACTGTTAGATGAATTTAACCATATTGTGAAATCTCAGCCTCAAATAGTTAATGGACAGGGAGGGAGCTTTTAGAAGGTTGAAAGAAGCATCCAAAACACTGGGATTCATTTTGCCTTGTCACCATAATACCCTTTTTACGAAGCTAGAACTATGTATGCTCATAAAGACCTTTTGGTTTTTTTCTTTTTATTTTAAAGTATAATGCACCCATTGGAGTCTGTGCACAGTTCTTTCAAGTTGAATGCTTAGTTCAACATTCCACTTCCATTTCCTGGTAGAAAATGTTTTATATGAAAGCAACCTTAACTTTTCAGAAGAGTTCATTTACTGTTACGTTTGGTATCAGTTTTCCAAAAAAATGCAGTCTGCATTTGGCGTATTACAGATTCTGGTTTTAATATTGGTTTAGGAAAAAAAAGTCATATGGCATAATTCAGAAATAAAATATTGCAACAGGATTTTCTCTATACATGAATGCACCCCATAAGCAAGTGTTTTAAGTCAGTTTGATCACTTAAAGCCAAGACTTGGACTCAAGCTATCCATGAACCAGCTGGTAACAAATAACACATTCAACTCCCAGTCACAGGAAACTGTTAGGTTGCCTTTTTATAGGCAACTACAGCTCTAGAGCTCCCGAAGCACAAGGGAATAGCATACGGACTTGGAAAGAATTGAACACCTACCATATGCACATAAAGAAGGGTAATAAGGATGAAAGGCCAGAACTGAGCTTTAATTTCTATTTTTCTGCTTTTGATTTATCATCTGCTTCTGCATTGCTACAATTTTCTTTGGCCTAAAATTAGGGAGAAGATGCTTGAATTGCTTAGTTTGATCAAATCAATCAAACTTAGGTTTCCCTCTCAGCCAGTGTAACAGATGCTAAACATGAAACTTTAAAGTACATTCTTGCTTTTTTTATGTCTTTATTGTGCAGTCGTTGGTGTAGTGCTGATTGCTGTAACAATCCCCTGCAGTGGGCAGTTCCTGGCTGTGGGTTGCTGTAGTCATGGTGAGATGGGCATTGAGCTGGTAGAGCTGTATCAAGGTGACTCTGAGCTAGAGCTAGGGCTGACTGCTTGGGTGCAGGGCCATATAGACATAGCAGAGTCTCCTCTGGGACCTTCTCTGCACAGGGCTCCAGGACTATCTCAGCTGTCAGGTTTGCTCAGGAGTTACTGCATCGTGGTCCATTTCCATGTACGGATGTATCTGGGAGTTATCCTCCTCAGGACTTCTGCTGTCAATAACCACTTCTTACAGAAGAAAAGGACCTTCAGACAGGCCTGGCCATGAGTGAGACAATAAAGGCTAATCCTCTGTGCTGCTGAGCCTCATCTTCTAATAAAGGACTCAGAACTTGTAAGGGTAAAGCTTCAAAGTAAGTACAGATTTGCAGGGGGAGGGCAGATAAGGGTTTTGTAGCCCACCCATCAAGACCACCTGGTCTTAATACACGATAGCAGTCAGCCTTTGTGCCATACACTCTTTCCATATCCTACCCCTCTTCCAGGGAGCGAGATTTCCAAGAATGCTGCTGGCAATGTACTTGTCAAAGTCGGGTGCACTAGAGAGTCTGTCAGTCATACACAAGAGTTTTTATCACCCCTGGAACTGCAGCAGCTAAATCTGACAGTGATGGTCAAGCTGAACCTTAGTAAAATAACACTTATGATATTTAATATCTGATGATGGATATACGTCAAATACTTTGAAGATGGAAAGATCGGCAAAAATGCAGACTATTATTTTATATGGAAATGTGTTCTGTGACATCCCAAAGAGTATTCACACTTCTTATTCCTTTTTTGTGCATGTGCAGTTCTCATGAACTTTCAGCTATGAATCCG
Source organism: Machaerirhynchus nigripectus (assembly GCA_013397975.1). Classification (NCBI taxonomy): domain Eukaryota; kingdom Metazoa; phylum Chordata; class Aves; order Passeriformes; family Dicruridae; genus Machaerirhynchus; species Machaerirhynchus nigripectus. Next base: position 1,073,943 of record VZRQ01008244.1, read on the forward strand.
TATGGGAATAATTTCATTGTGAGAAGGCGGCTCCCATTCTATCCTGAAAAAAAGCTGCATGGAAATCACAGAAAACTACAGAAGAAAGTACCAGTCATTGTTTCAAAGCATTGTGGCCTATGGAGATGGAAACCAGAACATGGATTTGCCTCCAAATTTTATAAGCTTCTAGAAACATGAATGAATGAGAAACAAATGCAAAAAGTTTGCTTAAAAAAAACCCCCCAAACTTAAATTCTTGTTGCTTTTACAATGAACAGACCTGGCAAAAAGAACGTTAATTATCTCGAATATCATTGTGTAGACAGGTAGTGCTATTCCCAGTATTTTTTGGTTGCCATCTAGGTTAGTGTTACTCCTCAGCTGCTAACAATGAAGCTATCAGCCACTGGAACAAATTATGAAGAGGAACAGTGAGCTTACCATTTCTTGAAGTCTGCAAACCGAGAGGGGATGGTATGTCTTAGCAAACAATGGATACACAGCTGGCTGAAATTACATTGTTGTACTACAGAGAAGTACATGAAATATCCTATGTGGTCCTTCCTAGCTTTAAGAGCCATAGTCTATAATTTTACAAATACCTTACAAAGAACTCGTTAGAAGTAGTGATAACCAGAGCACTAACCTGAATCCATCTGCTGATTTGGGGCCAATTATGCCACAGTATTTGAAAAATTACAGACTGTAAGGTTTCTACATGTTTCTGTTGCAACAACTCATATTACTAGCACAATTTTACAATATTGGAAATTTGGTTTTGGGGACTAAAGAGACCCTTCCTCTTCCCAAAAGAACAGAATGTGCTTCGGTTCATGAAAGAGTGTATAAACAAATAAGCACACATGCTGCTTCCTCCCTACCTGATCTACTGCAGTCAATAAAATCAATAACCCAGACTTAGCAAAATAAAACACAGCTCATGAAGGAAATCTGAAGATATTTCTCATTATTGTAGATGATTTCTAAGCTAAAATTTCATTTTCCTCTCATTGTAGGATAACCTAGCACACTGTTTCAAAGAAGATTTTTTTCCCATAGCAGTCCTCCAGTTGAAAACAGCTTTTTTACCGCCTCCAGATTTCAAGACTTTTGGAGCATCAGGCACTGCAGAAACTTAAATGCAATGGGACAGTTGAAAGTTTAGTAAAGATATTCCTGAATGAACAGCTGCACATGAGAAGAAATAGTTCTTCAGTGCTGAGTGGGTTTGGCAGCACAGCTAGGACTGCATAGTTGGGATGTCCTAGATAATCCTAGAAGATCTGAAAAAACATAATGGTATAGCTTTTCAACTATTTCAGGGAAAGTTAATGATTTTGTGTCCAAAATGGATAGGTGTAATTCCAGAGGGAGTTATTTAGGGTTTAGAGTGTATTCAGTGGCTAGTTACCTTTGTGTCAGCGTCTAAACTCCCTTAGTGGCCATCTTCTTCTATATATGTATGCTGTGCCTAAATAAATATCTCAGCTGTCCCTCAGGTAGAGGGCTGTCATCAAGGCTTGCTTTAGCCAAACACACTGTGTCAGTCAGATACAGTGATAGCAGCACCATATGAGAGAGCCCAGAGGAAATTTGATAGTTTGTCATATAGAAGCACTCAGATTTTTTTATCAAGCAGTCTTTTCTGGTCTTAAGTTTCATAAATTTATAATCTGCACTGATTCAAATGAGTTCAACTTTCTCTTGTTACTGTGTTTTGTGCTTTTCTGAAAAGGTGATTGGAAAAGATGGATGCTGAAAAAGAGGAGTGGCCTCTAATCGATCCTAAGTTTTTCAAATGTATTTTCCTTTTAAAAAACCCATTGTTTTACATTGGCATAATTGTTCCAGCATCAACAGTTACTAATCTATTTCCCATGCAATGGCCATAGTAAAATATAGGTATGTATATTTAATGCTTTGATTTCATTAATCTAAAACAACAATTTGGGGTTGTTTTGTTTGAAGGAACTCCTTCATTTTAGTCCCCTAAGGACTAGCTGTGTAGCTTTCTTCTAAAAAGTGTAATAAGATAAATAATATAAAAGAAGTCTCTAAACATTTAAAAGAGAGAAGCAGATTATGTTTCCATTCATCAGGGGGGTTCTCAAAAGTAATTTTTGAACTGCACTGCAAGGAAACTCGGAAGAGCTTGAACTGCTAATGTTCCCTTTGCTGTGGGGATATACAGAACTCAGTTTTCTTGTCCCACAAGGATTCTGTTGATTTTGAAATTTTAGGCCGGGCATGGGACTCAGTGAATATATGAGTGACTTAAGAAACAAACAAACATATTTCATTTTAATGTTGACCCACTTTTTTCTTTTTTTTAACCTTTTAATATAAACTAAATTAAGTTTCAACAGGAGAAGACGCTTTTAACCGCAAACCCATGACTTTTTGTATTAAAAATGTTGAAATGGCATATTTCTAGAATTTCAAAACTTGAGGTTTTTCCTTTTTTTTTTTTTTTTTTTTGAGGACAGGAAGTTCTTCTGGGAATAATTTCAGTTTTGATGAATTGTCAGTCATGACCGTGTCTCTTCTTATGAAAACCCTGTGTTCACTCCCAACTCTAACCCCAGGCTCCCAATACTTTCCAGAAGTGTAAGGTATGATTGCCTTAGTTACTTTACTGATGCATTAGAAGGAGACATAGATTTTGGGCAACAATCCTATTCACTGGTGCAATAAGTCAGCAGCGAGAGTGGTCTGATGATCTTAATTGTGATTCTTCTTTCTCTGAAACGACTTGAGATTGGAATAGTTCTGTGGTTTGTGTTCCTAAGTTCCACGTATATGGTGTTTCATGTCAATTTTTGGTTCACAATTTGTAAACAAGTACATACAAGTTCCAGGTGTGCTACAAATTAATTTCTTTAACAGGCTCCCCAGGGAATGGTCACAGCGCCAAGCCTGACAGAATTCAAGAAGCATTTGGACAATACTCTCAGGCACATGCTAAGACTCTTGGGGGTGGTCCTGTGCAGGGCTAAGAGCTGGATTTGAAGATCCTTGTGGGTCCCTTCTAGCCCAGCTTATTCTGTGACTCTTCTAGGAAGATGGGCTGTCTTGCATTCTCAGGGATGAATCACACTTCCAGTGAAAGGAAATATTGGAAAGTACCCATTTAAGTACAGGTTTATCACTTTTCAGACTTGAAAACAGCTCTACTCTGTTGTTTCAGTCTTAGATGAGAAAGAATGAAGAATTACTGATGCAGATATGAAATTTAGCTAATGAGCTATATCACAAGTTTTCCATCAAAAATGGTGAAGGCATTGTGTAGGAATTCCTGTCTTCTGTGGGGTTTCTGGTGTATTACTCAGTCTCAGGAAGTTCCAGCACTACCGATTCTGAAGGTCCAATGGTGTCAAGGTACACTTGTAGATATTATTTGCATTCTCAGGTTTCTTTTTACTTTCTCTTTTAATTTCTTTTCTTTCAAGCAAAGTTTTGAAATTATAACAAGTAGACTGAGGTCTTTTTGGAGTCTCATTAACATTGCCTCTAGGATCAAGATGTCTTCACTGCTAGACAGCTGAAAGGAAATACATTGTCTCCACTGCAGTGTGCCTGTGTATCCTGAGGAGGATATATTTATTATGAGGAGCACTCTTCTGAGCTGGAGGAATTAACAGTGCTCTCTGCAAACCATCAGCACTTCTCTGTAGTCCCAGAGAGGAATGATGCCTCATGATGCCTCTTTTTCCAATAGTTTTGAAAGATCTGTTCCATGATTCTTCCAGCCTTGGAAACCAGAGGTCTTTTCTATGTTCTGTGCCAAGACCTCCTTCCACCCATACTGCAAACTGGAAACGCACAACGAGCGGCTAGTGGAATATCCCATTAGCCTAATATTACCAAGATTAAATGCTTCTATACCAGCCTTCATTGTCACAGAGCATTCTGCATTTCATCCCTTGCTGTCTGTGCTAATCAGTAGTACTCTTTTGCTAACCAGTTCATTTTGCATTGTTTCAAATCCCAAATTTGAAGCATAACACCAGTGTTATTTTTGGGCTGACTGAGCAGCAGTGCATTGTAGAAGATCAATGGAGAGATTTTGGCAATGGAGTAGGGACTAACAGGGGTGTGTGGTGCTTGCTGCCCTTTGCACTTGGAGTTTTCACAGGAGGCAGGGCTGTGCTCTTCTTTCTGTCAGGCACAAGCAGCTTACGTTTGAAAGCACAGGAGATTTTGTTTTCCTGCTCCTTGTGCACCATGAAAGTGACTAACTGCATTTTCATTTTGAAACTGAAAAAGAAGCACACCAGCTTGTGGTTCTGCTGCTAAAATTTAGTTCAATGGCAATTCCTGTTTCTGAATCCTGACGATCATTTGATTTTGCTGATGTGTGATTTTGTATCTGCAGACTTAGGAAAATTTCAGCAGCTATTATCTGACACCAGCTTTACTCTCTCTCTTCATGTCTATGGAATAAGTACTCCTCTACAAAAAGAAGAATGCTTCTTGTGCACAGTTGTATGGCAGTTTAAAAAAGGCAGTTATTTGGAGGCTAATGGTAATGGCATTTAACTGCATTATCTACTTGGCCTGATTACAGCTGAATCCTGGTGTGTCCTGAATCTACAGCTACATAAAATAAATTATAGAAGTCATAGAAACCTTGTTGAAAATAATATTGTCTCTGAACATCAAATAACCTGTCATAAGCCTAGTCTTAGTACCAAACTTTTACTCTCATCATATATAGGTCTCACTGTTCAAAACCTCAACTGTGAATTCTCACTGTTGGTTCAGAATTAGGTTGTTGCAATCTCATCCTGTCATTGCTTAGCTCAAGTAGTATATTAACTATTGTATAAATACTTACGCATGACTGTTGTCTACAGTTAACATGCATTCCACAAATTGGAATAGGACCCTACAATCATAGAATGGCTTGGGTTGGAAGGGACCTTAAAGATCATTTAGTTGTATTTTAGAATACAATTAAATGACTTTATAAGTCTCGAAGGCATATAACATTTTGCAATGTTGATTCAAGTACCAGCCAGAAGAAGGGGCAGTGCTGATAAATACTATGAATAGTTAGGCTTAATTCTTTATTAACAGACGCATTTGATTCCAAATAACTTTATATTGGCTACATTCACTTAGAAATTATGCTCTTGACTGTTTCAGATATTTGAACACTCATATATATGTAGTACAAGCTAAATACAAGCCCTTTCTGTTATTAGGAAATCACTACTTATCACTTGACCTAGTCTTTATGCTGGGACACTTTTTTCCCCCACCTTTGGCAGCCCACCTTCTAGACTTCCCCACTCAGCTCTGTTGTTATCCAAACAAAGATACCTACTATCACAGACTGGTCCTAACATGACTTCATCCTACCTCAGCTCCTGCCTTCAGCTTAAATTCTTGCAGGGCAGCTTAGGAGTTTGGTTAAGAAACCTGTTGTTTGTAATTCAGCTGTGAAGGGCAGCATTTCATACTGACTCACAAGAAGAGAAGATTTATTGTGTACTTAGGAGATGTTACTCCTGTGCATATTTTGCAAAACTGAAGGAAAATAAGTAGCCTTCTGTCCCCTTCCCCCTGTAGCAAATAAATTTGACAGCTGTGAATGGAACAGACTGAAGCCATTTTGGAGATGGATGTTTAAATTGTGCAGCATTGATGGGATTGTTTAATAAGTATTCTCTCTTTTTATTTCATTCTTTCTTACATGAGGTTTTGCTTTTCTTGGATCACACAGATCCTTGTAAAAATGTAACAAGCTACTATTCTGAATATGCCAAATAAGAAACAGATGGATCTCTTTAAAGAATAGTCTATCAGTAGTATTAATGGGATCTCATGTTGAGGAGCCAGGCACCTCCCTTTCCTTACGCCAGCCTTTTTGGCCTGAACAAAGAGGCTCTTCTAACAATGACTTGCACATGGCAAAGGAGAAGAAGGCTTTGGTAGCTACAATATAAAACATGACATTTTTTTCTTCTCAGAACGTATTTTTAATGTCCTATACCCTTGGCTATTATGCACAAGGTTTCCTGTGGTGGACTGATTTGAACACAGGACTTGACCCTGTGGTCAATGTCTCTCTCACACCACAGTTCAACTGGTGTAGTGGAGATCCTCTGACATAAATCCTCCCCAGTTAATACCGTGTAGGGCTATATTTGTGTCACTAAGGAAGAGCCTTCTGAAAAAAGAAAATTCCAGTTGGTGTAGCAAACAGTAGGATGTACGTGATACTTCTTAGACATCAACTTATGCATGTGAGATTAGAACTCCAGGTTTTACATTATCTTTTTGCTTTAGCAGAAGTGCTCTCCTGTTCTCTGGCCTTGTGTCACCTTTCTCAAGACATAAAGCTTAGTGGTATCAAAGGCTGAGTACCTCTTCGTGAACAACAGCTTCTCATACCACATAACAGGTATATTTCTGTGCTATGAACTATCAAAACCTGACTTACCTGCTGTGCTGAAAGCCAGAATAGCAGCTTCAGATGTAAGTATGCTTATTAGACCCTCATGATACACTTGGTGTGTCAGCCCCTGGGTTGTCTGTGAGACAGCCAAGTGGGTAAAGGCAAGTGTGAGACAGATTTAGTGGTTCCTGTAGCCACTCCAGCTGTTAAATAGGTGTCATGGACAAAGCATGTGAGTCACACAAAAGATGTACTTCAGAAAAATCAGATAATAAAGCTGAGATGTTTCTCTACTGCTGTTATTTTCTTTTTATTTGGGCTATTTCCAAAGTTGGGTGGATGGGCTGTACAGCACTTGTTTGCTGATGGAATGATAACTTAACCTAGATAAAGCACATACATACCATTATTTTAATAAAAGAAACAAGGCGCACATTTAAAAGGGAAATATAATACAGTAAACATCCTTTTGTACTGGCCTAGTTATTTTTCTAAACTTGTGCCAGGCTGAGGTATTTGCCTTCCGAAGTAGAATTTTTGCAAGAGTCTGCAAGTCCTGTAATACCTTTTCCAGTAGATGTTGAATGAGCCAAAGGTCTGTGGTCAAGTGGGCATCTCAGTTACAGCTCTTTTTTGACCATTTAATGCATTAGACTTTAAGTCCCGTAGACCTTTCTCTTCCTAAGCAAAGCAGTTGAGCATTTAATTTTCTACTTCATCCTAGTTCCAAGGACTAGGACAGAAAATGAATCCTGTCTTCAGCTGGTGATGTCCATGAGTCTTGGTTGTCCATGATGTTTTTGGTTTAAACTATTCAAAGTTTAGATTAGAATTTTTTAAAATTTGATTTTAAAACAACCTGAAAACACTTGGGAAAACATTTTCAAAATTTAAACCTATTTTCCTTTGAACACTAATTTTTTTCATCACTTATTGGAGTCTTTTTAGGATGTCCTATTCAGATTTAATCACCTTTGTGTGCATCTCATCTTAAATACCTTTATAATAACTTTTAAGTAGATCCATCCAGTCTTGTTCTGTAGATGTTATTGCCACTCCTCTCAAACTCTAGTAAGATTATTTGTTGTAAACAAGGTAGAGATCTGAAAAGAGGTAGATGTGAGTGCCACCACCCATGGTACTGTTGTGCCAGGTTATTGGTCTGGGATGATCTGACTCAGTAGTAGCTCCCATCTGTGATCTGGTTTGTAGAATTTCCATCTTAAAAGGAAAATATTTCCCTTGCTACCTTGTGACCTGTCAGAGGACTCCAGATGGAAACACCCATTTTGGAAAGGAGAGATTAGCTTAAGGAGTGAGAGCTGCTGTGAAAATAAATCATATTTTCTTCACAAAGAGGTCTGTGTTCAGGATCAGTCTGATATGAGGCAACAGGAGACTGATGCCACCATCTGTACTTGGACTTGCTGCAACAACAACCTACTCCAGGCCTTCTGCACTTTTGAATCTCTGCATTTTTGAATCTCCAGCATTCCTGGGATCCTTCCAGGTGTCTTAGATGGTGTTCACCGGGGACATTAAGATGGGCTCTCTGTAGGAGAAATAGTGTTTCCTTCCTTTGTACGTGGAGCAAATGAAGGAAACCCAGCAACTGCTTTGGTGCTCAGCTGTGGTAATGGTGGGCTGAAGGGAGCTTTGATGTCAGTATGGTGGAGAGCAGAAGCATTTGTCATATATTGAAGGGAAGAAAAAGGCACACAGGTAATGTTGCCTGAGTGTTTTGTATTTGGTATTCTTTTTCCATAACACCAAGTGTCCTGGTAGCACAAGCTAGCTTGCATTTAGAAAACTTCCTAGAAAGATTCAAAATGGTTTGTCTTTACAGAAGATAAAGATTGCTTAGAAAACTGAGTTCCCGCCTGGTGAGATATTTGAGGTTTCAGAGTAAATGTAGCTTATTTTTGTCTTGAATTAGAACTGAGTCAAAAGTGTTTGCAGAGAAAAATTTGAGATGTTTCTCTTTGATAGTACTAGATCAAATATAAGAAAACAAAAATCCTCTCTTTTCAGAGAAGAAATGCTGAATATTTGATGATGACAATATTAATGACCTTTGAAAATGCATTATAAATCCAGGGCAATGTCAACATCGGTATTAGAAGTGGATAAGTTTGTTTAAATAGCATTTAAGACAGCTTATTCATGAAACACAATCTTTTGGATATTTAGAAATGTCTTATTATATTATTATGCTTACAGCTTATAGTTATTATACTTAGAGCTGACCTATTGCTCATTTAGCTGGAACTGAAGAGTTGTTCTTGCACTCCACTACATTTGCTTTGAAGGAGGAAAGGCTGGAAAAAAGTGGCATTGTCGATGTCTTAGTTTCCAGTGAGGAGGTACCAATAATGTTCGGGTAAATATCCAAAGCATTAGGCCTTCTTCCTCAGAATGACATTATGATGATATGTTGCACTGTGAATCCTTGTTTAGTGTCTCTGAACAATGCTGGTACATATTTTGCAAAGAACAATGCTGGCCATGCTTGTTCATGGCATAGTCATTGGTAGTTTGATTAGCATTGTTCTGAAATATGATTTTCCAGCCAAAACCTAACAATCTTCCCCTCAATCCCCCTCTGTGAAAACTATTCTAAAACTTTTTAAGGCACAATGAAGTTTTACAATCACTTAGTGAGCACACTTTTGTTTCTGTACAATAAGGGGAAATCTGCAAAGTGGTGAGCAACCTCATTCCGTACTAAGTTCAAGAAGAAGCACCAGAGTTTTAATATTCTTTCTCTTTCTAAGAACTTGTAATTCAGAATTACCAATACAACCTTATCAAAATGCTCTCTTTCAGCAACGAGGGAGTGGGCATATTTTAAACAAAAGACACTATGCCATATTGATTTGCAAAAGCCTGGGTGATTCCATGGGTCTACATCCCAAATTGAAGAGGCCTGGTACTGCAGCAAGAGCTTGGTACCAACACGTCTGAATCTGTTCTTCAGCAGTGCCTGGTGGAAGAAGTGTTCTTTTGCTTTGTGAGTTTGGGGTTTATTAGTGTGAGTGATTGCCTCTGCAGCCCAATTTTTTGTGTCCAAGGTCAGCAAAAGAGGTAAACCATAAAGTGAAGAGACTAAAGTCTTCTGCAGATTGTGCAGCACATTAGAATTGAGCATTCCCTACTTTCAATCTGTTACAGTGGTCCTAACCATCACCAACAGGAGTAGACCTGAGAATTATAGGATAGTTCTTACCATTTCTGTAACAGTTACGTGTTTCTCCAGAAAATTAATCTTCCTGCAATGGTGAATAACAACATAGGTATGGATCTATTATGCTCTGAATGTTTAATCATGTCAGGTGAAGAAGAATAGGAAAGGTATAAAGAAAATTTAGCTTTTATTCTGTGTTCCAAGGCTGGAACAATTACTGAGAATGCTGAAAGATGTAAATGACACATGTCATGGTGGAGCATGCATTTTGTTGGTAATTGCTTCAGTTTTTCATCCCCGGGATTTTTGTCATGTGTTGCCACCAACCTGGTATTGGCTGAAGACTGAGAATGGTGGATGTCGAAGATCACCTCTGTGATCTCACTAAAGAGCTTTCTCTGTCTTCTCTGGCACAGCTTTGTAACCCTCCCTGCCAGCATCCCTGGCATCACTTCCAGCATTTAAACCTTTATTCTGACTAAAGGCTGTGCCACAGTGGATGCTTTATAATGACATGTTGCAGCAGATATGAAGAATACAGTTAATATGTCCTAGCACATCTCAGGTTCAAGTTCTGATCCTTTTCTGTCCTCACAAGTATCTTTAAGGCTTAGGAAGACCTACAGTGAGAAAGATGTTTTTCTCTTAATTTGGAAAGCTTCAGCCTAAGGGTAAGGATTTAGACTGTTATCCTAGACTCACAGGCAATGTCAGACACTTTAGACTGAAGGTTGCAAGAAGATGCTAGAATTTTGATATAGACCTAATAATGGTGTTGGGCATTATCTTTTAGAATCAGTTTCAAAGGTAATCAAAAGGTAGCAGAAAGTGTAAATGTAATTAGCTAAAGTTTTCAGTGACTAGAAGATGGGAGTGAAGAAATAAAAGACAGAGGCAGTGGGCACTTCTATATTTCATTATATCCAGGCAGCACAGCTAGAATGCTGTATGTGACCTTTCGTGTAAGACTGAAAAGCTCTCTCTTCATGAAATTAAGGAGGCTTGTTTCTGCTGAAATCCTACACAGACAGAAAATGATGGCTGCCTTTTCTGTTGCTAAGAAAAGCTTGCAAACCCTGATAACTGATCTTGCAGTTTTCACTTCAGTGCCAGTGTCTTACTCATGTGTCCTGTGTTGGCAGACACAAGACAAATTATTTGAGCTGGAAAGCTAGAGCAGCACGCATGAGGTGTCTGTTTTTCTGGTTAGAACGTGGGTTTGGCTTGTTGCAATGCTAAATTATGAGCATTAGCAATGTTTTAAATCTGCTAAACTGAAAACTTAACCAGCTAAGGCCCATGAGTGAAAGACCATGCACTGCTGAGGTTTCACTGTGGTGTTGCATGGAGCAGGTGAAGCAGGGAGTTTGCAAAGTGTTGTTAGACTGGTTGTAGGGTGGGGGGGCAAGTTACAACTATTTATGGAGCACTCCATAAATGAGTAGCTTCCATGACTAAAAGACAACATTAAATAAGAGTTAAATGCATAGTCATAATCCTGTAAATATGTCCCCCTTCTTGTTTCTGCCTGGACAGATTACTCTGACACATCTAGATTATAACCAGTGCTTGACTGCCTTTGTATTTGAGTTGCACTTGATCTCTCTAGAGATAATAGGTCCTAGATATCTGGACCAGTGGTCGTCCATGCCAGCCTGATTCCTTCAGGTGTCCATAAATTGAGAGATTTATATGACCATGTTCCTGGATTACACGTGACCAAGCTCCAAATCCTTTAAGTCATGACATTGTTCTGACTTGCTGTCTTGCATGTAATCTTCAGTGCCTGTGGTTTGATCTGATAACGGCTCAGGATCCTAATGGTCCCCATGGCATATACTGTATGTAAATGGTCACTATAGCCATCCTTTGCCCTTTCAAATCCTTGATCCAAAGGATAAGGAGGTTCCTCAGGGACCACTCTCACACTGAGACAGATCAGACTTATCTCACTACGGGTGTGACCTTATAGTGGCCACAGAGATGAAGGAATAAATATGGCTATAAATAGGTTAAAACCAGAGGAGGACTGTGGAAGTAGTTGTTATCCGTCTTGAAGGAGAATTGCACTCTGAAGGTAGGTGAGGGTGGTAGCAGCAGTATTCAGTGAAAAATAGCATTTCTTTCTCCACGTGCAGGGGTAGGAAAGCTTGCTTACAAAGCCTTAAGCTTACTTACAAAGAAAGTGGGATATCCAGAAACACAATTTCTGTATCTTTCATGACTGGAGAAGGGGAAGGAAGGCCTCCGGGTTGATGCAAAGGCAATTCAGGGCATAGTGAAGTTCACAGAGGATCACAAGTTTTCCAGAAGAAACGGGTGTTTTGACTTCATCTGCGATTTAGACTGAGTTAAGGCTGAGCTGCCAGAGCCAATCTTTGGCCTGTTATGGATCAGTGACCACTTTTAGGTCATTTTACTCAGGTTTCTATCACTTTATGAATCAGACAGTATGATGTTATCTCTGTATGAACATTTCCCTCACACAAATCTTTTCAGCAGCCTATAAGCTTGTCAGTCTGGGCAAAGGTAACTGTTGTGATGTCAGAAAGGCACAGCTTTATTAGGCTCTGTTAAAATTGGAAGGGATTTTTTTTCAGTCAATTAGTTCTGAGGAAAAAAAGCAAAACTCGTGTCTTCCTCAAACACAGAACACCATGTACTTCTTATTAAGGACAATGTGTGTGCTGAGTGTCACATTTCAAACTTCAGCTGTTTTTGCTGTTGCCCTATTCAAAAACAAGTTTGGTTAGAGCTTCATTACAATGGGAAAAGTGTGTGTGTATATTTGTTTCCCACTGTTCCATAGCACAAAAGCTGTTGGGAATTTGCTCCCATTTGAGCAAGATGCACTGGTGTTGTGTTTTGTTTTTACCTTAAAGCATAGAAAAAATCAGCTTCAAAAGTAAATAAATGTGTGAAACCAAGAGGCTAAGGAAGCAGTTATTTTCCAGTTTTAACTCGTGTTGATGCTATTACTGTGCTAGTTGGCTGAATTCTTCAGTTAAGGATCTCAAAGTATATAAAATTAAAGTTGTAATTAATCTATGTATTTCTGGAAGTTAAGTGAGATCAGACTGTTATGTGATGCAGTGCGTTACTTCTGTAAGTAGCCTAGTGGCTTCTGTGTTTCACTGCAGGGATCTCTTTGTGGCTGGATATGAGGCTTTTAGGGCTCTCTTACATTATTCCAACCACATTATGTAGGGCGAAAGGGTTCATGTACATGTCTAATTTGACAAGATAGATGAAGTGAAGGAACCAGTCTTTATTGTTGAGATAGGGAAATGAGGTGAAGGAGACATATGCCAAAGTTCAATCAGATAGATGCGGGCTAAGGACTGAGGCCATGTCTTACAATTCCCTTAATGATAAGAGAAAGTATTCCTGTTTGGTTATGGCAAACTAACACAGGTAATGTGCTGCACTGAAGTGGTGTCTGTTAAGGTCTTTTGGAATTCCCCTCTCTCCTCCCCTGCTTATTCACAGTAAAATGTATTTTCATTAACAATGATTCCGCAGCGCTTTTGTACTATATGTACAGGAAGCTGAATGAGTGTCTGGGGACCTTTTAACTGGATCTATAAAAAGTCTGCGTCAATAAAATCCTGTCAGATCTATCCTTCAGTACTGTGATTACAGAAGAGGAAAAAGAAAGGTATTGCTCAATGTGACTGCAATATTCCAGCATGTAATCTTCTCCCATGTGGTCATGTTTCCTCAGATAAGAAAAATTGCCGCTCTGGTGTCAGTGAGGATGGGGTCACTGAATGGGAACAGGAGAGTTTTCATTTTTTTCACAATGGACAGTTGTTTTTTGTGTTTTCCTGACTGGATAAGCTATGTCCATGGTTACTGAACAAAGTTTATTTCTGTAGGAAATAGGTAACCATGTTTGTGCAGTGGGGGTATCAGAACACAGAGGATTTGAAAGAAAGGGTCCAGAGGTCATCAGCAGAGGGGATAGCATGAGGAAATGCAGTGAGATATATTGTGTGGATTCTGGCATATACTTCATGGGATGCTTCCTTTCAAGCGCTGCTGAGCAAGAGGGGTGAATAGAAGCTCTTTGATAACACAGCAGCAGGGTGAATTCATTTCAGAACCAGCTCTTCACCTTGTATAAAATAGTGCAACTGATTTATGCCCGCAGAGGATTTGGCTTGAAGCTTTAATTGCTTTCCTGGCTAAGTTCTGTTTTCCTTATGAGTGCTCAGACTATCAAAGGAGTGTTAAATGTTGTATTTCACTAAAACCTCTCACTCCTGCCACCCTATTTGTTCTTTATGTTCTCTTGAAACATTGCTGCAGAGTTACTTTATTTCTTAGATCCAATAAAAAATGTGTCCAGAACTAAAAATGGCTTTGTGAATGCCAACAGCATTCCTAAATTGTCGTTCCTTGTTAGGTGACCAGTGGAATGCTGACAGGCTATAAATGCAGAGTTAATCTTACTAGATAGTTAATGCCATTGTTTGTACCCTGTGTTTCCACATGCAGCTTCAGGTTTTCATATTGCTTCAGGTGTAGGTTGTGCTTTGACCTCATGCAGCATTATTGCGTAGGGGACCAATCAAACTGACTGCAGCTCACGGGTGCAAAGCTGGGTGCTGGGGAGAATGCTCTGAGCTCTGGTGCTTGGAGTAGGACTAAACCTCTACCCAAACACCACGATGGAATCTCAGGCAGTTGGTTTCTGCTGAGTGCTATGCACTTGTCCTGCTCAAGTTGAGGATCTAAGGCCCTTCCAAATGAACATCTACTTTAACCGGATTTACTCTTCCATATTGTGTAGCTCTTGCAAGGAGAAAGGGATGTATTTTCCCCAAAGGGTTGACAGTATAAAACAACAACAGCAAACAAATAGTGAGCATCAAAAGGGGTATTTTAAAATTGTTTCTTGCGGGTAAGAGAGGCTGAATGGTTCATATAGGATCATGGTAAAAAAATTTGAAATGTGTTATTAAACTGAAACTTCAGACCACTGTCTTAAAGGCAGGATGTGAACTACTTTTGTTTCAACGTTGCTTTCTGCTTCTCATATGCATTAGTGTACCCATGTTTTGGTTACACTTCAATCATAAATATTCATGGCAGAAAAAGTGGCTGTGGCAATATCACATATGACTGTATCCCTGGCTGCTTGTTATCACGTTTCTGAGCCAGGTGGTGGAATGGGATGCAAGAAAGTTCCTCATCTGCCTCCATGCAGAAGCCATCTGTGTCTGGTGTAGCACGGAGATGCTTACCTGAGGGCAGCTGGCTGGTGTCATGGTGGAGTAAGCCAAAAAGCACACACAGAGACAATTTCCATTATAATCTATTGTACAATGGGCTAGAAAAAGAATGTACTCATTAGAAAACTCATCATTATATTCTTCATATCCTCCCAAAATCATTGAGTTTTTAGACCTTTGAAGCCTCTCTAGGAGTGCGTAGAAAGGTATGAAATTGCACGTCAGACTACACTCACCGTAAAAGATAATTTTTGCGTGGGTAATGTACCTGCCTGATTTGTAGCAGACTCTGTGTGTTACCTTTTCCCTTCTCAGGTGCATTTTCTTGGCACTGGGAAGCTGTAATGCTGTCCACAGTTTGTGTTGTACAATCAACTCACTACTCTTGTAGTCACAATAATGCCTCAGAGTTGCAGCATGTTTTAATGCAGCACAAAAACTTCATTGGTTCTTGTGGCATGTCTGAGGTGCTGCTGGAGGCTGCAATGAAAGAAAAGTGAAATTAGGAACTGGAGTAAATTTTTGGTTCATGCAGTCCATCTGATGGAAGCAGACAGATTGGAGCTTCCATGTCACTTGTCAGCATTTTCTTTGATTGATGCTCCAGGGGTGATGTCAGCTGAAGTTTGCCTGAGTGCAGGAGGATTTATGATGATTTGTGTTAGAAATCGTGGACTTGCTGCAGATAAATAATGGATATTCAGCCTGGGGTGGAGGCAGCTTCAAGGGCAGACCCAACAGCAGCCCCACAGTTCCTGAGAAACTGCTGCCACTATGCACAGCAGGGCGTGGTGGGAACGTGAGACGCAGCAGGTATTTACTGAACCAAGAGAAGCAAACTGTGCACAGGAAGGAACCTGTTTTCTGTGAGGGCAGTCAGGCAGTGAAGACAGTGTCCAGAGGGGCTGTGTAGTCTCTGTCCCTGAAGGTTTTTAAAACCCATTTGGTCCCAGCCCTGAGTGTTCTGGTCTGACCACATGGCTGAGCCTGCCTTGAGCAGAAGGTTGATCTAGAGACATCCTGAGCTTCCTTCCAACCTGATGTATTCTCTGATCCCCTGGTGCCTTACACTAGAGAACTTTATAATGTAATTTCTTGAGGAAGCCAAAACATTTTATTTTAGTAGAATCATACATCTCATAGAAACTCTTACAGCATTGATTAAAGAATTCTATCCTGTTATAACTATTTAGTTAATTTTGCTTATGATTTAAAAAGCAGATGACATTTTAGCTCAAAGTTCTTAATTCCAAAACTCATAGTATAACTAAAAACCTCCTACCCCTTCTCTGCTTTTTTTCTCTTCTTCCTTTCTCTCCAGAAAACATCCCCAAATAGAATTAAAAAATCCCCTGATTGCTAAGTGAAATATCAGTATAGAGGGCAATATTGATGGGTCCAATCTTTGGTTCCATTTCAGTATTATTAATTTGCGTCCTTAAATTAAATGTAATGTCTTTTGTTCTTATTCAAGTAAAGTTCTGCTAAGTCATTGGTGCACATCTTACAGAGTATGGGTTAGTTATGGGCCACATGGGGCACATTACCTTCCAGACATAGATTGGTCTGGCATGTGGAAGTTCCCATTATCTCATTGCAAGCATTAATACTAAAAAATAACCAATTTGTTGAATAAGAAATTTTTAAAAATTATTCTTAGAAATACTATATTGCAGGAATAAAGTTGCCAAAACTACAAGGAGAAAATAAATAGCATGCTAGTGTTCCAGGATATCTATTAGGAATTCTATGAGTTAAATCCATGGTGTAGATTCAAGAATGCTTTTGTTTTGATCTTGAAATGATCTAATGCATATGGCTCAGTTTTTATTCACCATGTACATGACTGGGTACTTATTCAAGTCATGAGATAGAGGATAAGATTTTGAGATCTTTGGCTTGTTTTTGACACTTAAGTGGAAGGAAGAACACAATGGGAATCACATTCATATGGTATTTGAAAAAAGAGCAGTGTTATATCATGCTGTCACCTCTGCCAGCTTTATTTACCTAACCCTGTAGCTAACACCAGTGATACTTCAATAGGGTTATTCTTTGGGTAAAGGAGGATTTAGGCAAGTAATGGCAGCAGAAGTAACTTAAATTTAACTTGCTTCTCCCTATACAATGAAATAAATTCCTCTTTAACAATGATGCATCTTCTGCCTCTTTTTCTCATCTCAATGGTATTTTTCTTCAACTACAGTAAGGTACTTAGCAGAGAAACAAAAACACCAATAAGGAATGAAATAATCTCATATATTTTTGCTGCCTAAAAGTTTCACCTATCTGAAGCAGTTGCTTTCTCTCTTAAAACTGAGGCAAAGTAACATGTCTATCAAAGATGTTCACCCCTTTGTAGGAATATCTAGTTGACTAAGTTTGTTCGTCTTTTAGTTTGTTAAGGCTAAATGAGAGGAACCCCAATCTAAGCATGATAGAATTTAATCTTTTTTTTTAATTATTACTACTATTTTTTTAAGTGGTCATATTTTTTATATATTGACTTGGCTAGATGGATCTGAAGTAAATTAAGATGGTATTTAGTATTTAAAAAGGGCTCGTGAGTCATTACACTGTATTATATAGTCCAAGAAGCATATTTTTTCCCAGCTATTAAAAATAACAAGCTTTTTATTGTCTGAAATAGCAATCATCTGTTGCAATTTGTGTATTATGTAGCAGGTTCTTTCCTGCTCAGCAGCTTTCTGAGCAGTCATTTACTTTACTGGGCCACAAAGTGGGATGCAAGCCAACAACACGAATTACATAAAATAATGATAGTGCATACAAATCTATCAGTAGCACACCTTCAGCTCAAATATTTACTGCATGTGATGCTTTTGGTTCTGCACCGCACAAGGAACCTTTTGTCCAGAGAGCCAATAGAAATCATGGAGAATCGCTTTATATATTTTGCAGAAGGCACTGAGATTAGCCAGAGCAGAAAAATACCTAAGTGTCAGTCCTGATTATACAAATGTTCTTCAGAAAAAAGTTTTGGCTGTTACAGCTGTATTTTTTTTTAAACAAATACACTGTTTCTCAGAAGTAAGAGAAGATCCCAAACCCATTTGCAGTTCCAAACACACTTCTGCACCAATTACCCCAATCTCTTGACCATATATTTAAGGTGCTCCTGTTAGTAGGGGTTACTGAGCCCAGCAAAGACTAAGTGATGTTAAGGGTGGTAGAACTATGCAGTCAGAATTGCAGCTGCAGAATTAATACACCTGATATGTTCTCTGTCTAAGATCTGAAAGAGTTAATTATAAAATGGTTTAGTGGTGAGTTATGAAATGGGTTAGAAAGGGTTAGTTATAAAAACTGTCTGTGCTGACTATGATGGATATGCTGCTTCAGCAACACTAGCACTGAGGGAAGCATTTTTTTCATCAGTTTTCTGTTTTCGGTGGGAAATATCTGGATCTTGCTCATGGTCAAGTGGCTGAGACACACAAATAACTTGCCCTGTATGAAGTAGACTAGTCTTATTAAGTTGCTTTTTTTAACATGTCTCCAGCCAACTTTGTGCCTGGAACAAGACAAGGTCCCCTCTTCTATAGGCTCCCTGTGTCTGACAAATGAGGCAGCCCTCAGCACTGCATTACTTGTGTTTGACTTATTTGCAGAACTTTAGTCCCCTGCTTTATGTTGCAGTAGGTCCAGCTTTCAGCAGACCGTGCTGGCTCTTCAGATGTTTTAAATAGAACAATGCATTATTCATATGCTGTAATATGAATTCATGGCCCTTCTGAAAAGGAAATTACTTCTACCTACTTCTAAGACTTCTTCCATTGAAGAAAATTAAACGAAGCACTCAGAGATGGTTTTAATTGCTTACGACTCAGTTGAGAAACTTCTAAGAATGAGTTTCTTTTTGTAATGTAACTTGAGAGCTCATTCATTAAAGGTAATTATGCTGTATGATGGATTGGGAAGTATACATGGAGAGCTAAATAAGATGGAGATGACAAAATAATGGTAATAAAAAGAATACTGCTTGGGTTATGTGATACTTCCTCACAGTACATCACCACACTGTCACTGTCTTTTAAAACAGACTAATGTACTCTTGTGGATTCTTCCTGTAACATATATTTAGCCAACAGCATGCATTGTCCCTCTCCTGGACTTTGGTGTGGAAGTGGCTTGGCTGCAGGCTTGGGAGCTCTCTGTAGCCCTGTGGCACCTCTGTGGAGTGAATGCAGACGTGCATTCTTGGGGTGGACGTGCCACCCCTCTCATCTGTGAGACCGAGTGTAATTTCACAGTTCCGGAGAGGCCGTGCCCCTGCTCTTTCCCTGCCTGGGGGCTCAGCTGGAGTTCAAGATGAAGCTTCCAAAGAGCTGTAAAGGCCCCTGGGCGCAGACCCATGTGTGTTACACCATAGTGACCCAGATAAGGCACTGAAGTTGTTTACCACTAATGAAACCTTCATGACTGTTTCAATACAGCGCTAGAAAAGGCTTTTATAGATTCTTTAACACAAAGCAAACACGTTTTATCAGTCACATGCATGAACGTGTTTGCCTGTCTAAATTGCTGTGTGGTAGGAGGGCAGTTCCCGTTAATCTGTAACTAGGAGGCTGGCTGGAGAGGAACCACTTTGATACCCCAGTTAAGTGTTCACTGGGGCTTACAGAGGAGGAGAGTAGCCCACATATTCATAGGAAGTAACTAACAGAGGTGGCTGAGGTATAGCTTCAAAGAGAGAACAGGAGCACTTCTGAACTGAGATCTGTGGGAAGGGAGGGCTTGTTGCTGAACATTTTCTTTTCTGAATGCTAACTTTCGCTGTAACTTAAGAAACCAGACAACATGTGCTTTCCAGACTCCCTGGTTTTGTCTAGTGAGAAGAATCCCACTCTTCTGTTTCTCTTTTCCCACCCTATTCCAGATGTGCGGGCCTGCATAAACCAGCAGGATTCCAATTATAATGATATTTTCCCATTCACTATTCATCCAGTTTTTTCTTGATGTGAAAATGAAATGTGACCCAAAATAACCCATCTGGGGGGTGGGGACATGGTCTATCATTACGTACATGTGATTTATTTTTCCAGAGTGTTTTTAAAAATTTTTTTTAAGTACTAAAACAAAACAAAACCCCACAAACAGGAAGAACAAAGAATTGGATGTATGCAGGAGTCTCCAAGTCAAACGAATGGCATCTGAGGACAGGAATTATCTCCTAGATGGAACAAATGAGAAAGATTCTGATACATAGTGATTACTCATTAATAAAAACAATATCAAGACCCATAGTGATGAGACTCAGAAAAATGACTTCTGCAAACAATACCAGTGTTCTTGCTAGGAAGATAAGATGAATAACAAGAAATACAAAACCAAAACCTCTGACACTAAGTCCTGGACCAAAATTTTAGTTTACTTCTATATCAGCTTTTCCAGAATGACAGAAATATGTATAGTGTAGAATAACTGAAAAGGACGTATTGTAGTATTTACCCCACTTTAATACTGACTAGTGGATTTTAATACTATGCTGCTTTTGCTTTCCAGGTTGAGTTGTCAGGCAAAATGATTGCATCGTTTTTGTTTTTTTTTTTGGTGCAGTTTCTACATCAGAACTGGCATGTGTGGAATTTTACAAGCTTGCCAAACAATATCCAGAGAAAAGCTAAAGTATAAGTCAGGAGTGTAAGATTATTTCAGCTCCTGTGCACTTTTCAGAACAAAAAAGATTGTTTTTTAAAGAGTGAGATACTGTATTTTGAATTTGAGAGGAGGCCGAATAAAGATATGAAATCTTTGAAAAAAAAGGTCAGAAAAGGCCTGAGACAAGAGAGTAAAGAGCCTGATAAAGCCAGTGGTCATCTAGCTCCATAAAAATGGAATTGATCCTTTAATGTCAATTTGAAGAGAACATGGCTGGCTTTCTTTGCTTTTTTTTGCTTTTATCTGAACACCTTTCAACAGTGCTTTTCTACAACAGCCATTTGGGCCTTGCTGAAGATAAAAATCTTTAGAAAACTTGTTATAAAAGAGTCAGTAGAGAAGTTGATTTGATTTTTGTTGCCAAACAATCATTAGAGGTTTCTTTTTAAACTGAATTGATGCTCTGACAATTAAATGCACCAGAATAAATAAGAATGTGCTGAACTATTCTGAAGAAACTGTTTTCAAAATCAGCTGTTTCAAATGACTTTGGCTCTTGGGTGTGGTTAGCACCTGTCCTATGCCGGAGCTAATTGCTAACTTTATGGTCAATACAAAGGTTTCAGGAGATCCAGAGAGAATTTTTTTTTGTGTTCCCCTTGCAGGGCTAGTATCATAGCCATTAACACAAACACTAGACTCAGAAGGTTCATATTTGTATGAAAATTCCTGTTTACACTAAAGGAGATTTCCTAGCACAGGGCTAAACTATAAACCTAGAAATAATTGATTTGCCTTGCAG
This sequence comes from Machaerirhynchus nigripectus, assembly GCA_013397975.1. Taxonomy (NCBI): domain Eukaryota; kingdom Metazoa; phylum Chordata; class Aves; order Passeriformes; family Dicruridae; genus Machaerirhynchus; species Machaerirhynchus nigripectus. The sequence continues at coordinate 1,095,173 of VZRQ01008244.1, forward strand.
TATTTGTTCAAGGAACTGCATTGCAAAATATGCCTTCGGAATTCAGAGCAGCCAGAAGAGTTGCCTGTTGGTATTATTTCTCACTTCTCAAGGAAACCTGATAGTACACATTTTTAAGTTTGGTTTTTTGTGGTTGTTTTTTTTT
>VZRQ01008244.1:1095329-1147730 GCA_013397975.1 Machaerirhynchus nigripectus
GTTCCACTTTTTTAGGTTTTTTTTTTTTTGTTTTTTTTTTTTTTTTTTTTTTTTTTTTTTTTTTTTTTTTTTTTATTAGGAAATTAATATAAAGGTGGCATAGGTAAGAATGGATATTCTCAAAGGAAGTCTATTGGAACTTTTTGGCTGCAGTCTCCACCCCCTCATGCACAGCATTTTTCTGTGCTGGCTGACAGAACCAGCCCAGGTATTCTTTCTTTTGCAGTGGTGCTGAGATCCCTGGTGGAATAAAGCTGATACATGTCCTCTCTTTCATTCATTCCACTGAAAACTTTCTTCCAAAATTAAATGATTGAACTTCTTCCATGTTTCCAACTGGTAAAACTCCACTGAGTTCAGTTCTTTGATGGCTGAAAACTGGTGGGATAGGAGAAAAATCAGAATCACAAATTCTGCTTTAGAAGCCTAATTCAAAACAAAAAGTCACATTTAAAAACGCTGAGCACTTGCCTGTGCACTTGACAAGATTTTAAACAATTAGGCAACCAGCAATGGCTTCTGATCCCATGGAAACGGCTGAAGGAATAAAAAGGCCTTCCTCCATTGAAAAGTGATTAGTTTAAAGCATTCTGTCCCATTTTTGGCAGTTTGATGGCAGTTTCCATGGGGATGGGAGTAGAGGATTGCTGAAGTGTTGTCATAACTCCTGCAAATGACACAGATGGAGGTTAAAAGGTGTAAATTATATTTCAACAACACCTGTAAATGTATTAACTTTGGGAGAGGGAGAAGGGAAGGACAACAGCATGTTTTTCATCTTTCTCCATGTTCAATGCATTTCTGATCAAAGACACAACTAGCCAGAGTAAAATAAAGCAATCTTTTTTGGCTTTTTATTCATAGTTCTGCAATGTAGTAATATTTACCGCTTTGAGAACATGATGGTCAGGGGTGTCAAATTTCTTCAAAAGTAGATACTGTTTTGCTCACTTCATAAACTGGTCAGCTGAGTCAGAAAAAAAGGCTAAGTTGCCAAAAGACCAGGAATCAGAAATAAAACCACTGTCTGCTTGTTTCTAAAGGCCTGGCTAGGTGATTCTATCACTCAAATAATGACATTTTTCTCAGGACTCCTATCCCAGGGCCCTGGGGGCAGCAGGAAGTCCCTGTGTTCCTGCCCAGACATGGGTGCTGCAGCAGGGCTCATCTCCATGACCCTGCTGGCAATGGGTGCACCCGTGCCATGCCCACCCACAGGCCTACATCATTAAACTGGGCCAGGGGAGGTTGAGGGTGGACATTAGGAAGAATTTCTTCACAGAAAGTGAGATTAGACCTTGGAATGGGCTGCCCAGGGAGGTGGTGGAGTCACTGTCCTTGGAGGTGTTTAAGGAAGGACCGGACATGGCAGTTAGTGCTGTGGTCTGGTTAACAATGTGGTGCTTGGTCATAGGTTGGACTCAATGATCTCAGTGGTCTTTTCCAACCGAATTGATTCTGTGATTCTGTCCTGGCCTTGGCATCTCCCCATCCCCAGGGTGGTGCCCCGTGCCCAGGGCTGGGACTGCCCACTCTGGGTGGCAGAAGTTGTTCATGGGGCCTGGCCCTCCAGTGACAGCCAGTGACAAGAGCACGGGTTTTATTGGGAGATGATTTTTGAAGCTCTTCAACTCCAGCAGTCCTGACATGGCAAGGTAAATTTTGTAGCTTTTGAAAGGACCTTAAATCAAGTGCTGTGCCATCGTGGCTTTCTAACATCTCACCTGTCTGTGATGTGGGGAAACTACAACGCAAACCTGGTGCTCTCTCTCTTTCAGCTGATGGCTGAGCCTGAAAATGAAGGGTTTGAGTTATTTGTGCTTTGATAATTTTTGCACTCAGTCCAACAGATGTCTAAAGGGACTTTTTTGCAAGGAGGAGGGCAGAAAGAAGCTTGCACAATTCTGACCCATGGTGAGAAAAGGTCTTACTCTCACCCGTCTTTGTGTCTTTAATTGGTAACACTAAAGACCTAGTTTGTGAATGTGAATTGTGAAGTATCTGCATGGAGATAAAAATCTCTTCAATAGAATCATGACGTGAAAAAAAATGCTATGTGGATTACTCATGGAAAATCTAATTTTAAACAGTGTTGGTTAGTTGTGATTTGTTGGAGTGCTGCATGGCATCATTCCTCTGGTCTGATGTGATGAACATTGAGGTACTACATATTCCATACTAGCTCGGAATTTCCTATGAAGGACATAAGATGTAATGAAGAGTATACTGGCCTTTATGTGATGTTGTCTCAGTAATGCACTGTGCAAACACAATGTTTTTTTGCCTATGGGTATTTGTGACAAATACACAATTCAGCTATTATTAGTTCCAGTTTCTTTTAAGAAATGTATTTGTCAATCTTAATACATTTTAGTTCGTCTTTACTCTTTTAAGTTGTGCTGTGGAACTGTGCAGTTACAGCTGAATTTCATTTTAATTTCAAGCTAACTCCTAATCAATATTCAGGACGTTTCTATGGTCTGCCTAAATCTGTTTAAATGAGGAAAATATTCTTTCCACTGTCCTATTTGGATAGGAAAAGACATCAATCATTTCACAAGTGGTACGAAACTGAGAGAACAAAGATTTAAAGGTGAATGCTACATAATTGCTTAGTGAATGATTCTTGAAAGGAGCTATTTGTGTGTATTCACTTTCAAAACTCCATGTGTAGTTTTCCAACTCCATAAAGAGTCAGTTTTGAATCATACTGTGGAAGTGTCATTTGCTAAAGTCTAAACCTGAGTTTTAAGTTTTATGATTTATTTTTTTGCATAGGCATTTAAATAATAGCAGACCTTTTTTTTTTTTTAACCAAGTAATTTCTGTAGATTGGTGAGACTTGGTTGGCAACAAGTGGCACAAACAGTGACTGAAGTAATGCTTGATCTTGCAAAGTAATCCAGGAATTCCAGAAAATCTGTGGAAAGCATAATCACAGGTTGAAGTGCAGGGACTGTGTTGTGGGGGAAAACATGAAGATCAGCTGTGATTGGAATAGTGATAATGCACCTTGGTGGCTGTCTAACTGAAAGCAAATATTTATCCTTATTTTTGGTTAATTTGCATGCAGAGTGGAGCTGCTAATGGTAACACCAGTACCCATTAATGGTGTTACATTGTCAAAGTTGAAGTAAGTGGAATTTTGGTTTATGCCATATTTTCAAATATTTTTAGGTATTTTCACTGTTGACTGGAAAAGATCAAACTGAAAATTGTTCACAAGCCTTTCACATACATCTCAATAACAGAAAGCTCTGAGGCACTAAGTTTTTAGCTATCTACTGCTAAAGGAAGAGCTAATTCAATGCTCAGAATGGTAAATTTTCTTCCAATAGGATATATAATTTAAAATCTGATGAAACTTGGAGAATTATCCTACTTAATTTACTATTGAAATCAAGTAGTTTGTATTTATTATGTGGGATTAAACTGTGGTACATTGCTTTTGTAGCACTTAGCTTTTGTATTTAACACTTTTGAAAGAGGGAGAAATTTTGTTCTGGCTGACTTTTTTCCTTTGTTCTGATGCTTGTACCTGAGAGTTCACTGCTGTGAACAACTGAGAAACTTCTGCATAAACTGCAGGCCTGTGGCAAATATGTATCTTTATGGAGCTATGTGAAACTAACTTCTGACACACTCTGGAAAAAAGGAGTAATCTTTTTGAAGATTGGATGTTAGTGGGATGTAATCATTAGAGTCACTAACATGTCTATGACCTGTGAAAGGAATGCAATAAGCTAAAAATTCCTAATTAAAACCAACCTTTTGGCCTGATCAGTTTGCTCTGTGTTTTTCTCTGTTAGACCAGTAGACTCTAGACACTACCCAAAATCTCTACCAGAAAAGTATGCAGAAAATATGCAGGATGCAGGCTAAATCTTCAAATAAGTGATTATGCATACAGGAAAATCCTGCCTAAACTAATTTTAAGACAGACCAGAAATTCTATTCTAGAAGTTTATTTCACACATCCTCTGCTTTTCGGTGGCATTTCTAAAATCAGTTCATAAATTAATTTAGAATATTTGGATTCAAGTTACTTTAAAAGTGTTGACTGTTGGGGAACAAGCATATTTGAGTGGATTTCAGACAACAGTTCTTTGGAAGGAGTGGAAACAAAACTTTTCCAGAAGTTTTCTCGCTCTTGCTATTTCTGTACCTATATGTACAAAAACTGAAGTCTGAGGTAACATCAAGATATAAGGAGTAAATTCTGAATGATGAGAATAGACAATTTGGTTTTATTTCAGTTGCACAAGCTACCAAATTAATGACATAATTTATTTTAAATATCTTTCATTTTTCTCTTTTAGTTTTCATTAATAAGATGCTGCAGTGAAATCTACACTGAAAGATTGATTAGTGCTTGTATTTTGTTTTTATCTTTAAAGACAGACAAGAAATTAATACAACAAGCAAATGTTCTTAAAATAAGGGCTAAAAATTCATTCTGTCTGGTTCTGTTTTAAGTTCTCTGACTTTTGAAAACTCGGCTGACTTTATTTGCCTACTGCAGTTCTGTTTCTTATGCCCTGATCTTCAGTCTATGATTGTCCTCTTTCCAACCAAAAATGAAAATTTTCTGTAATTCTTAGATTTACATGTAAGCCAGACTCCACAGACAGGTCTCAGGGGTGGAAGCTGCATACAGATCTCCTGAGTTATATTTTGCATGTAAAGATTTTATTTGCAAACAGTTACTCTTCAATAACGTTAAAATTAAAACAAGCTAAAAGTTCTGATGTTTAGAAATGTAGAAAGTACATAATCTATGTATGAGTATGGATCTATCTAGTCTGCACATGTATTAATTTCTTCTTTCCAGAATATCAGAAATATCTTGGGTTTCGAGGCTTGCTGATTAAGGGCAATGAGAGGCACAATGAAAAGTTTCATTGGTGACTTTATATGATGAATCCTAGCAGTTGGTGCAAGCCATCACTTCTAGAAACAATGTTTGAATAGCTAAGCGTGACTGTGGTGCAGTGAATTGCATGTACAGAGATTTCTAAATATAGATGTAGTGATTCAGAGTCAATTACTGTCAGCCAAGTCAATACAGATCTTAAAAATGTCTAAATCTATTTTTGATGACGAAAAGAGCAGTTACTGAGACTTTTGCCATTCTGATATGTTTTTAAGAAACTGTGTGACTGTTTATCCATGCCTCAGTGGTCTGTGATAGAAATTGATGTGACTGTCCTGATATCTGCATCTCTGTATTTAATATATACACACACAACAAATTTTTTTGGTTTAAAAAATAAAGGCCTCTAGTGGAAAGTGCTATCTATTGCCATGTCCTAAGGTGGCAGTGCACTTTGAGCAGCTGACATCTGCCTTCATGTGTAGGAAATTCCTTCTTTGCTGTACAAAGCAATAGGGACCTCACGTTCATTAACATCTGTTTTATCTCTTTTACTTTACCTTGGCTGTTCCACAAAGACAGTCTGAGCTGGACCTGACCAGGAGGATTCATTTGGTAAACCACTACAGTTGAGAGAAACATACTTAAAGAACTGGAATGACATTTCAAAACCAAACCAGAAAACAAAAAAAAAGAAGAACACGCGCAAGCAAACAAAAAAAGGGTTTAAGGTGGAACTAAACCCAAGCTGGGTACCCAGAGAACAACTGGACTTTGTATTAAAGACTGAGGCAAAGAAGGCATTAAGTACCTCAATCTTTTCCTCATCCTTTGTCACTGTGTTTCCCCCTACATCCAATAAAAGATGGAGATTCTCCCTAGCCCCCTTTTTGTTGCTAATGTGTTCATAGAAACCTTTTTTATTGTCTTGTGGTAGTAGCCAGGTTAAATTCTAGTTGGGCTTTGGCCATTCTAATTTTGTCCCTGCATAACCTCACAGCATCCTTATCTTCTACTCTAGGAACCTCCTCGACTGCTTCCTCTCTGCTGTAGTGTGTTCCCAGCAGACATCTAGTCAGTTGATGTCCTCCACAAGAAAAAAGGCAATTGTGAGACCTCCCCTAGCTGCTTCTACAACATTCTGTCTGCATCTCCATCCCGCTTGGGTGGTCTATAGCAGACCCCCACCACAACATCCACAGTGTTGGCCGTTGCCCTGGTTCTTACCCATAAACACTCAACCTTACTGCCACCATCATTAAGCTCTAGACAACAAAAATGGTCCCCAACACACAGGGCTACCCCATGACCAATTTTTCCTCGCCTATCTCATCTGAAGAGTTTATAGCCATCCATCACAGCTTTCCAGTTGTGTGGGTCTTCCAACCATGTTTCTTTAATAGCAACTATGTCATATTTTCCTGCTGCACAAGTGCTTCTAGCTCCTTCCGCATTGGAGAAGATGCACTTCAGCTGAGCTATTGATCTTGCCATTTTTTTGGGAGGGAGAAGCCCAAATGCCCGTGTGACCATTCTCAGGAGCTTTTGTGGCTTCTAACGTGTCAATAACCCTCATGTCTTTGCTGCTGCATGGATATCAGCATGGGAAATTACCCATATTCCTTTTGAGGAGGCACTTTTATGAGAAGGAAGAAGGTATGATTTTTGGTAGAAAACAGAGATACAAGGAAAAGCTTTTTTGTAAATACAGTTCAAAGAAATACAATCACACAATAGGGATTCATTTCTTAAAATATATCCAACTTGATGATATACATATATTACTCTTGTTGTTTCTTCACATATAGAGGTGTAGCACTGTGCAGTTAAAGTGGCTAATTGATTGTGCAATTAATCATAAAACAGAGGCTCAGTTCATTTGTCTTACAAATGCATTTTATTCTGCAAGGACTCATCAGAGCTCCAGAGGAGTACCATTAATTGTAATTTTCACTGTGTAAAATGAAAATGTGGATTCTAAAATGAATATAAAATGAAAATCTGTGCTAAGCAAATTCTCCAAAGAGTGACTATTGTGAATTAAAAAGTTTAAGATCTAAAAGGTGTTTAGCAGCTTGGGGTGTATCTGAACCCTCACTTGCCCCTCCTTAGCAGTGGTTCACGTAGTGCATTTGTTTTGTGCCTCTGTGGCATCTTGAAAGACAGGGGCAATACAGCTGTGTAGGAGATGATGTCAGCATCTCTGTTATCAAAAGATACAGTGAGTGTGTGTGTGTTTGGATAAAAAAGGAAAAGATACTGGCTTTGAACCCTAGTAAGACACCTGTGTCTGCCATGCCATTGCTGTTGCTGGATCAACACTGATAGAGGAAAAAAAAAATCATTTGGACCCTCACTTCTGCAGCTGACAGAGAGAGGTCTGAGCTTTCTGCAAACATTCCCAAGACACCATCTCTCAGAGTGTCTAGGGAAGGTTTATAGAAGCAGAGAGATGGAGGGGAAACCTCTCCCTTTCCCTTCCTCCCTCCCATATACACGGCACCCATCTACTGCTGTGCCAGAAATGTGGTTTCCTGTCTGCTCTGCCTATACACCCTCTTTTCCTGTATGTGCTTGGGCCCAAATCCTCAGTTAGTTTGGCACAGCTCTTCCCAAGCCACTGGAGCTGCCCTGCTCAGGGGCTGGCAGCTGGGGATGCAGCCATCAGTGTTATTCTGAAGCTCTCTGGCATGCTGAATGCAGAGAGGAGCATCGTGTTGGTCTATGCACCCTTGGACTGGGTGAGATGGTCTTACAGCCATGAAGCTGACTAGAAGGAAGGTTTGGAGAGGGGATGCACTGTTTTCTGGAAACCAGTCCTAGTTGTTTTGTGTTTACTTCAGAGGTGGAAATATAGGTTGCTGGGTCAGAGCCAAATCCTTTGGGAAAACTGAATTGTTGTAAGTCTGATAGTCTGAATTGATGCATTCCAATTTTGTTTTAGAGATTTTTTTTTTCTTTCCTGGCAGAAGCTAATCCCAAATCTGGTGGGTTTTTTTTTTCATTTTTATATTTTGTGCCTGAATTTCTGCCAGATTGCAGCTAGGGGAGACTTGAGCTATTAGCCATATAATGGGTGAGAGAGCTTAAGAAAGTTTATATTTTCTGCACCTCAATCATTCTAAGCACCACAAAACTACATCTAATGCATTCGTAAACCAGTCACATGGGAAGGAAAGTCTGCAGGTAGTGAGCAAACTAAAATCACTTGCTGACTGTTTTGAGAAATTCTTCTACTTTTTGGTGGAATGTGGCAACTGTTAAACAGTACATGGCAACCACAGAGGACAGGATGGGAGACAGGAATGCAAGATTCTTGTGGGAACTTTGGGGGAAATATAGAGAGACAGACTGCCATGCAACAAACTCCAGGCTCTGTTTGTGCAGAGGAATGCACAATTGGAGGGGAATAGGAATAGGAAAAATAGACTTCTCCTCTGTGAAATGGGTGTTATTTAAAACAATAGCTGAGAGTTTCTCAAATTACAGAAAAAATATGATACTGGAGAATACAGAGACAAATACACAACTGAAGAGGAGGAAAGAGAGAGCAAGAGAAATCTCAGAATTAGCTGGATAGTGCTGGTAAATTCAAGGAGGAATACTTGTTCTAATATGTGAGCCTTCTTGATGTTAATTTAAAAAGTACACGGAAGAGAATTTTACCAAAATTGTTTTGATAAAACATAAACCCATGGGGATTTCCAAGTGGGGACTTCCTAAATTAACCTTAAATTGGACTTTAAAAAAAATATCTCTTTTTAAGTCTGTTGCTTTGTACTTGCAGTTAATTCAACGGAAAATGCTAATTCTGAACCTCTAGCCACATCACTAAAAGGCGAGATTCAAAAGACTTTTATTCACACTTTTATCCTAGGATATGTGACAGGCTTTCAAAATCTTTTAGTGTACCTTTTACAAAAGACAGAGTCCTGAGTGTCTGGCCGTAAGATTTTGGGTACTGAACACTTTCAAAAATTCTTTAGCTGCCTAATGGGGCACCACTTGAGAGTAGTGGAGCATATGAAAAATTGCTCCTTGCCCCAAAGGTCAAAAAAGATGCCACTCAACTTCTCTTGGGCTCTCTAGGATCCACTTTGTCTGAGACTGTACCTCACAGATGTGGTTCATTGCTGCTTAATCTCCAAGTTTGCTGTGCTCCTGAGGCCTTGACCTGAGAGCTTCTGAGAACTGCTACTGAAATTCTTTTAGTCACCTGGAGAACACTCCACAGCTCAACAGCCCAAGTCTGGTGGTCTTATCCTGTCATATGCTTGTCCTTCTTCTGGAAGTGCCACAGCATTTTTTCTTTCTTCTGGAGTGAATTTAAAACTGTGATTTGGCTCAAGATTTTTGCAACTGCTGCTCTTACGATGCTAGAAATTGAGATACATAGCATAAGTAAACCTGCTGTCTTTGAAGAATCTTGATCTCTATGGCTGAACTTCTGAGCTTTTGTCAACTTCAGTGAGCACAAAAATCTGCTTGTACAGCTCAGGCCGCAATTTCGCAACCAGGACTGTTTCATTTTTCCATAATACAACATGTCAGCAGAAACATGAAGGGTAGAGCCAAGGGATCCTGGCTCTCGGGCTCTTACGTTTTCTCTGGACAATAGTTTTTCCTTAGAAACCAATAAGTTATGGACTAAGGACTGCTCCATTTAAAACTATCTTGGCCTTTACGGATAAAAGGATTTTATTAAATAGGAGTGTTTACTTAGGTATGTTACCTTTGAGGGGGGTGAGGATAGCTAAAACTTATGAAAAGGCTTTGCTTGCAACAGAAAAGCACTGTAACTACTTAAAAATATCTTTGCTAATGTTTTTATTTTAAAAATGGAAAAAGTGAGTCAGCACTGAAGGCTCTGTATTCACTGCTGAGTCCAAACTCAGCTGCTCTGGAGAGTCTCCCCGTTCCCTGCCCCCACCTATTCTGTTGGTACAAGTGGATATAGCTACTCCTAATTTAGCAACATGCAGTTGCTACCTTTGCATGGGCTGTAACAATCATCCTGAGAGATCTGCTGCTGTGAGAATTTCTACTCCAAGTCTGTAACCTCTTTGCAAAAATACAAAGAAAATAATATGCTGGAGTCATCTTTGGGTGACGAGTGTGTTCTGTCTCTGGACAGCTGTAACGAGAAAGTGATACTGGTGCAGCATAGCAAAAAACCAAATTTTCATATACACTTAGACTTATTTATACTTGGTCCACAGGGTAATTCACTGTGGTGATAGCTCTGGGCAAACCTACAGAAATGAATCTTTCTAAGTGCTAGGAGATTTTGTGTCTGCACTCTGATCCTACACTGCATTTTGCATTGTGATGAAAGGCAGAATAGCTGTATTGGAGGGTCCTCAGCAGTTACCGGGTCCATAGGAAATACATGAGTGAACTATTTTCTGTTCCAAGTAGATACTGTGGTGTTGTCACAGAAGTGTGTATAAAAATATGGAATGCATCATCTTTTGCCTCCTAATGCCAGAAGTCTTCCTTCATAGCCTGCAGTTTTCCTAAAGAAAAGTTATATTCTATATTTTTTTGATTCAGTACCTCCTACAGGTCGCAGTCTGACAGGGTTTTCAATGCACACTGCAAGCCTAAGCGAAATGCACACCGTGCTGTGAAAGAGATACATTACATAAGAGGCCTCTGAGGCTTACACAGAGCTGGACTGCAGTGTAAACTGTCTCCGGGACGGATAAAAACCATCTCGCAAACTAGGATTAGCACTGATTCTTGTCAGGGGCTCTTGATTTGAGAGAAGAGAAGGAAATTTGTGTGTGCTGTTTTAGTGAGTTTTAGCAGCTATATAAACCACAGTTTGAAATTCTGATGTGTATCTAACCATCAGCATGCCTGAACTGTGTTTGATAAAAGGGACAATGAGCTCCAGTTATGCAGCTCTTACTCCCGCTGGTTCTCCTCTGCAACCAGAGAACAACCAGGACTATTTGCATATAAATCCCGGGCATTTGGCAACTTTTGCTGCAGCATGAGAGAAAGGGAAAGAAGGGCAAATTCCCCATAAGTTAGTGTTTCAGCCACACTGCAGAAGATTTACTTTATCCACTGCTTGGCAGGCGATCCCAGCAAGGCAGCTGGGTGTCTGTGTGCCTGTCTGCAGATTCTCTACAATGGCCCGAGCCTAGCATCTGAAGGATTGTCTGAAGTTCTGGGGTGACAACAGTGGTTACAGTTTGACCCCTCATACCGTGAGTTTCACTTTGTGGAGGACAGACCTTTTCTGAAGGTCACTCCAAAGCTCCTGACCAGACATGCTCAGAGAGGCTGCTGGCTGTGACAGTTCACTTCCAGTCTCAGTGCAGACAGGCTGCTTCCACTTTAAAACCCAACAAACTGCTTTCTATCAGCACATAGAGGATGGGAGATGTCCTCTCAGACCTCCAGGCAGGGCAAACACAAGCACCTTTTTAATTCAGGGGAGAGAACAAAAGTTGTACTTTACTGAGATTCCCTACTGAATTACTGACAGGCATTCAGATTGCATGATAGAAGACAAATACTGTAAATACCTGTGTTAAAAAATATGAAAAAAGTGGTATATGCCAGGAAAAAATCCCCGTAGTTGTCCTAAATATGGATCTGCATGGTAGAGAGGTGGAGAAATTGGATCATGGTAATTACTGATTACCTCAAGTCATGCCCACCACAATACCAAGCATTTCACTGGAGATACTCAGCACCTCGCAGGCTTGTAGGAATCCTCCAAGTTTGGTTTCAAAGCACGATGGTAAATTAAGGAACGAATTTATAAGGAGGATGATGTAGTATCAAAATATAACCTCTGTTAGCATTATATTTTCCTTCAAATTTCTTACCAAATTGCTGCAGAAAGCTTTATGTGAAGGCTGTTACATGAAGCTGTTAGATAGGATATAGAAATGTATCCTCCTGATACACAGTGCTTTCAGAAAGCCTTAGAAACAAACTATAAAATGCTGCAAAGTGTGGCCTATTGCAGAGCACAGCCTTATCTTTCAAATCTTCTGGATGCTTTTAGGCTGCTGGTTTTTATACATATTTATGTCGTAGGTAAACAAGATTTTTCAAGTTGTGTCTGCTTTTTGTTCCTCCTTTATCAAGGGGAGCTCTTGGTATCTTCTGAAGGACTATCACCTTGCTTTTCTGTAGAGTTAGCCAACAGTGGTTTGCTTAGAGTTGCAGATAAAGTTGCCAAAGTTTTGTCAGCCAAACCATCTTCAAAACATATTTTCTTTCCAGGAGAAAGGCCTACACACAAGCCTTTTATGGCTTTGTGTATTTATAGCTCTAGTCTGTACTGTGAATGAATGGCTCACTACACAAAACACAATGCAGAGGCATTTGATGAGCGTGCTCATCAGTTGCAGAATCACAGGATCACAAAAGGGGTCAGGTTGGAAGGGACCACAGTGGGTCATCTGGTCCAACCTCTCTGCTCAGTCAGGGTCATCCCAGAGCACATGGCACAGGACCCTTGAATATTTCCAGTGAGGGAGACACCACAACCTCTCTGGGCAATCTGTTCCAGTGCTCAGTCACCTGACAATGACACAGTAAAGATCTTCCTCATGTTCAGGTGAAACTTCTGTGCATCTGTTTCTGCCCATTGCCTCTTGTCCTATTGCTCAGCAGCACTGAGCAGAACCCAGCTCCATCCTGTGACACCTCTCTTCAGATACTGACAGACACTGCTGAGGTTCCCTCTCAGCTGGCTCTTCTGGAGGCTGAACAGGCCCAGCTCCCTCAGCCCTTCCTCTTAACAGAGATGCTCCGGTCCCTCAATCATCTTTGTTTCTCTCTGCTGGACCTGCTCAGTCCCGTGGAGGTCACTGAACAGGGCGTCAAAGGTGCAAGGAACCTGCTTGGTTTTCCATTCTTGCACAAAAGAGAGGAAGGGAAAGGCTTATCTGAGTTTGGGAATGATTGAGCATGTCACCACAGGACTGGCTTTCTCTGAACTGCTGCAAAGCCAAAACTCTGCCCTGACTCCTGAGTCTTACACACCTCCTGGCAGAGAAGTGGGGAACAGTGTCAGGACAAAGCTGAGTCATGACTCTGGCAGCTGGGTCATTTGAAACTTTCCAGAAGGTGGTGGCGGCCTAGGATCTGCTGGTGCTCTGAGACAAAACACGCACAAGCCTCACTGGTACTCCACCAGCCTGCAAGTTCACTGTCTACAATTCTTGCTAGTACTGGAAATAGCTTCCATCCAGAAAGTTTGGGTGTCAGGGCTTACATCCTGCCTCTTTCACCCAGTTATTTCGTACCATATTTTACACCTCTGAATGCCCAACCTGCACACTGCTCACAACGGTGTCTTAATTACATAGCAAACTTGGGAGGGCCTTGGTCAGCAGCCATATTTTCTGAATCCATCCACTTTATTGAATTCCAGGGCCTAGAGGAACATCTGGGCCTTGGAAATAATGCTGTTTTCTTACAAAACTGAAGGATTAGGGAAGATAGCATATTTTGCCAGTAAAAAGGGAGATTGATGCAGTTGCTAATGTGAAGTGTGAAATATACAAAATATTTCAGTAAATCAATAATACTCAAAATACTGTTTTGTACACAAAACTGTTACAAGAGAAATATTTAACATTTTGAAATGTATGTTGCTTTTCACTGGAAATGGAGTTTGTCAGTAGTTGAATCCATTATAGTAATTGGTTCTGTACAGCTTTGATATTTTATCTTTTAGAAGTGGAAACATTTCTAATATTGCATGATTCTTATTTATTTGATGTGTGCAGAACACATGGAAGGATGTTGTGCAAAAGATTGTTAGCAAGTGAATGATATACCTGAGCTGTTTGGGAGAAATTGATTCAGCTTAAATCTCTTCCCCACCATTACGTATCTGCCTTTATCTCCTCTGAAAGTGTAGGCACCAAAAAGAATTTAGGAATACATTTTAGGTAACCAGTTCCTGGTTTTATAGGCAGATTTTAAAAGAATCTGGATCTCAGTAGTTCTGATAGCAAATGTAAAATTTTCAGTAGTAGCTTCCCATGTAACTGTGAAAATCTGGCGTGTAGACACAGTATCAGTGCGTAACTCCACTTCTCAGAAGAATCCTCCCCATGAAATGCTATGTAAAAATGGCCCTGAAACTATTTTTGGAGGTGATTTCTGTATGCTCCCTCTGCCACTTTATTCATCTGGCAACTTCGTCTTAATTAATACTGCATACCAGTAGGGATAAACAACACCCAGGTCCCAGTCCCTGCCACAGTGAACAGAAATCCTACCAATGTAGTAATTAGAGCACAGGTTCCCTCTCTAGCAAGTGAGTATAGCAGGCATCAAGCTGTTTCAGTTTTTCTATAAAGCCAGGCTTTACACATTACACTTGTAATTTGTAAATTGTAAATTACAGTTGTAAAGTGCAATTTGTCCCACAAAAGGACTCTTGCTCCTCTCAGTTGGAAGAAAGTTTTGAATTGATGTCTCTTGGGAAAGCAAATGAGAGTAAAAAGGGAAAATTTTATGAAGTAAATGTGCAGAATAACCTGTGCAACATAAGGCCTCAAGTTGTCTAGACTTGGAATGAAATTACAGATTTTTGTTTTATTTTTCAAGTATTTTAGCAAATATTGCCAAAACAAAGCAGAATTTTATAAACAAAATGTCTCTCAAAAGACCATTAGGATAACTGTGAAATCAAACACTTAAAAAAAGCCCGAAACAATACCAAAATTAATTTTTTTAAAGAACCCCAAGAAAGGATGCTCTTCTAGATAAGGTAGTTTGGTTCCTTTGCAAATGCAGGCAGATTTTCAGGCCCTCGTTATTAGGGGACATAGATGACGCAAACTGCAAGTCATAAATGTGTGTTGCTGTGAAAGATTGGGTGCAGTTTTGGGTGAGCTGCGGTGTGATATTTCCATCTGATACCTAGAGTCAGCCAATAGCAGCAGATGGTGAGAGGCTGAGGAGCACAACATGTTCCAGTAGCACCTGAGGTTTGATCTCTGTGGCACGCTTGCTGCACGCTGCACATCGAGCCTCTGTCAGGACTTCCTTGTTGTCTTTGAACTCAGTGCATACAAACCCAAAGTACCTTTATTTAGTTCAGATCTTCCATAACGAGTGACCATTTCCTTAGAGGCATGTGTCAC
This sequence comes from Machaerirhynchus nigripectus, assembly GCA_013397975.1. NCBI lineage: Eukaryota > Metazoa > Chordata > Aves > Passeriformes > Dicruridae > Machaerirhynchus > Machaerirhynchus nigripectus. The sequence goes on from VZRQ01008244.1 coordinate 1,110,333, forward strand.
TGAACCAAGAAATAGTTCTCAGACATTCTGATGTAGGCACTGATGATTCTCTAGCAGATATGGATTTAATCCTTTTCTTTCTGTTCGCATTCAGCAGTTGTGCCTTCTGCAAGATTTCACTCCCTACCACCTGAAATAATTACAAATGATGGGGGTTTAAATACTTTGTTGAGCTGTGGTGCTTCTCTGCACAATTTAGAAAATCACCACCTCCATGATCAGAAAATAGGTGACATGTTTTGTACTACATGAGACCAGAAGACGGATGGATGTTTCTGTAATTCATTGTGGAAAAAGAGAAGCTGTGAGCAGTGTTATCTCAGGGACTGTAGATGTGCCTGTTTGTGCTATTTTACTGCTTATAACAAGATGTTCTCTGGAGTGAATGCATCACCGTGGGAATGTGCTTAGGCTGAGGAATGGGACTCAGCTTTCACAAATGAAAGGATGGTACCTAAAGGACCAGTTTCGCTTTGGGTTCTTCATCTGTGAAATGAAAATCTTTGACAAACTGGAATGAACAGTTTTAACACAGGTGATGTCAGGGTACGTTGGGCTCTGGGGTAGTGCTCTCTTCACAGTGTCCCCAAGGCAGAAGATCACAGAGGTCATTTTGCACATGTAGCTGTAAATCCGGTGGGAGGCTTTTGTGACAGCTTTCTGTAGATGAAGCAGTCTGGAAAAGGGTCATGTGCCACTGAAACCTAGCAGAGATTGTTTAGGGTGTTTAGGTGGTGAAAACTGCATTTTAGATAAGAGTTTTGACCAGAACTGTCCTACTTACCTACTCCTGCACTTGGGTTTTTCCACTTTTTTTTTTTTCAATATAAGTATGTAGGCACTTTTTGTCTTTCTTTTCTTGGCTCGTTTGAATTTTTTTTCCTCCTCCTCACAAAAAATGCAAGCGTGCTTTTACGTCCCCAAGGAAGTTGAGAACCTCTAAATGGGACAACCATAAAAATGGCCTACAGGGTTGTATTTCAATTTTGCAGAATGAGAAAAGGAACAAGGATCTGGTTGGGACCTGTACTTTCACTTATTTCAGGATGGTACCCAGGACTGGTTGCTGCCATATGGTTATTGCAGCCCACTGAATCTGCTGGTGAGCTGCACAGTCAGAAACCCCCAGGTGCATGAGGTTGTATTAGTCTAGATTTTAGTTGCAGGGAAGGAGACCTGTTTCTTCACTGTTGTCTTCTGATGTCTTCTACTGCTGGCTGTAACATCCTGTGGATGTTGTGGGTTTCAATCTGCTTTCAGTTTTAGTGGTTACATTGGTTTGTTATGAAGCTCTTTTCCTAGTTAGGCTGAGTGAATTTGCAAGCTGTATATGATAGGAAACTCTAATATCTGTTCTTAATTTGTACTCCCTAAATCTGTGTCGTTGTATGTACCTTTTAATTTTCACTTGTATAAATGAAAAACTGAGCGAAAAAACCCCTGCAATTTTCTGGTCTTCTGACACATTGGAGTAAAAAGGTTTGGTTTTGTCTGACAAAAAAGGCATCTAGCCACATTTCTGCAGAATCTCCTGTTTTGGACTCTGAATTAGATCTGATTTATACCCCAAATACCCAGATGTAGGTCTTGCTTTAATTAAGATATCAGTTGAGAATTTTTCTTTTCAGTGAAAGTTCTTTGTTTTCTTTTCCATTTCTTTATGTACCAGAAGAATTTAGATCTACACATTGTTTGCAGAACGCAAACAAATAATAAAGAAATAAAGACAATCTTTTAAGATTAATATAGAGATGGAAGGTGTACATAAGTATATAAGTATATACATATACATATATATACATATACATAAGTATATACAATTAGATTTTAAAGTGTTTTTCCCAGGTGAAATTTTGCGACTGCCAAAGAGAAAATGAAAATTGATGACAGGTAAAAAAATATTATTATATATTTCTAATGCATGAAAACCTTCAGCTTGTGCCAGGAGAAATGAGTGTAACAGGGTTATACTTGGTAGGTACAAAGCTGAAGTGAGATTTATATCTTTACTTACTCATATATCTATGCCATTTTCAGTTGTTTTCTGTACCGCATTTTTCTCTTTTGGTTTTCTGTTGGCGGATTAGCCCATTCCCTACAGAGAACCCTAATTAAAGAAAACATGTAACATTTTAAGTCAGACTGAGACTAGACTGTGCCTGATTAAGGACAGAGTGGAGTTGTATTTTGTGGTTGCTGTATCCTTTTTCTGAAATGTTCTGTGTGTGTTGAGTAGCTATGTATAATGTGAGACCTTTTCCAAAGGGTGTCCAGACTCCTCTGTGAGATGATGCCAGGGCCAGCACACCGTTTGGGAGAAGATCTCTTCCTTTAGGCCCAGAAGGAAAAAAGGCCCAGTGCCTGTGCATAAGAGGCAGCGGGCAGTGAAAAGCTCTGTAGTTCCTGCTAACCCAGTAACACTGTGAAACCACATGAAGGCCAGTCATTGCCCTGCCCTGGACTGCCGTGACAGTGTGGTGTAACCATTTGTAAGGAGAACCAGCTTACACCAAACTCCAACGTCATGAGGCATACAAATTTCACATTTCTCTAGGAACCAACATTCTCACCTCACCACTTAACCCTCACCACAGGTGTCGGTGTGAAAGCACATTTGCTTAGACCAGAGAGGCCCCTTGCCAAAGGCAGTTTTCTGCAGTTTTACAGTACATAGTTTGTGTTTATGATAATGCCGCAAGAGTAGCTTTTTTATGAGTTATGTGCCCTCACACAACACCACTGGTTTCAGAAAAAGATATTTTTTCTTTTTTCTTCTTGTGGTGGAATTCAGGTGGAAATTACAGTTGTATGGTGCCAGTGTTGATAAATAGCACTTGTCTTCCTGGGCAACACCACCCTAAAATGATCTCAGTCAGATGCTACTTTGTGAGTTCCCTGTGGTTGTGCACTGATGGTATTAAGCCTTTGAGTTTTGAGGAGTTTTATATTGTGATTGACTGTACTGCAGAGATCTTCTCCTCATCCTTCCAGGTAGTGGTGGAGTCATGCTACCAGCCATCAGCTAAACATGGAATGACAAAGCCGCTGAAATCTTGGTCATGTCTTAGGAAAAACTGCCCCAACTCCCAAAAAAACCCCTCTTGCCTCCTGAGTTACAACTTATCATATTGCTTTGTAGACTTGCTATCGGCAGATCAAGATGAAATTACCTCCTATAGCAATATTTAATCCCTTAGTAGCGTATTTAAGTGACGATCCTTCATTTTCTACAAGGTGATGAGAACTCCCATTACACAGTAGTTTCAGTGGAAACTCCGAGCCCTTGCCACTTTGCTACACTGTGTCAAAAAGGTGCTTTTGAGGCTACTCTGGTTTGTAGTTTTTGAAGTGCTCTACACATTTATAGCAGTATGTAAAAAATAATCCTTAGTCTAGTAATATTACCTTGTAATTAAAATAAATGTATAATTGAAAAACAGCCTCAATAGAGAGGATTACATTTAAAAGAGTTTTTCCACACCACCGGAAAAACCCAAGTTCATTTTCAATTAAAAAAAAGAGGCTGCCTGCAAACTTTTAAGTAGTTTCCTCAAGTTTATAATGTAATTAAAGCTTGCAATTCCTTTTTGGGCTAACAGAACATTTCAATAGTTGAAACAGAAAGCCCTAGATTAATAATTGTAGTAAATGCAGATTACATTATCCAGCCATATCAAAAACCCAGTGGTATGCCCAATGTCCCAGAATTATGGCTGTGTCAGGGAAAGGGGCTGTGGTGAAGCCCACAGCTCCAGCCCAGTGGCTGCAGCTCAGCTGGTCCTGGTTGCCTGTGTTTAGTGACATCAGCATGGCTCTCCATACACTCCCTCCTCAGGAGAGCCAGGTGGGAGTGTGTGATGGGTGAGGAAAGCTGTGGTCAGGCTGGTCCTGCTGGAGGATGCAGTCAGGATGTGGTGAAAGGCTGTGCCCTCCCCTGGGAACTGTGGTGGCCTCCTGTGTCCTCCAGTCAAGATACAGATTTTGAATTTCCTTTTCCGAATATGGCGTATGAACTCTAAAGGACTGAAATAGCAGAAGGTAAATTAAATATTATATAATTTTTGTTTAGTTACAGCCAACAGCAAAAGAAACTGTGCGTTTACAGTGTGCAACATATTTACTAGTGCCTTAGGAAATGAGCTGATAATTCTTCTCCCTTGGAGGAAAAATACAGTGTATATTCTACTTTTAAACTCATTCGAGTGAATGATTGAGGCAATCATTGGAGTGTGTGGCTTTACTTCTACATAGCAGAGTATATCACAGAGCAGATATATTAGGTCCTGAAAGTTCCAGAAAGAAAAGCATGACTTAGTGTGGTTCTGCAGCAGAAGTACAAAACCTGAGTTTTGGCAAACCTTACTGTATTTAGGAAGCTACAACATGGTGACCCCAAACTTTGCATGAAGTTGCAGTGCACGTTCCTGTCTGACAATAACTTCATGCTGGGTGGTAGCACTGGTGCTCAGGAGAGCTTTGGTGTGGAACTGCCAGTCTGCAGCTTGTCCCTCAGCTACAGTCTGCAGCCAAATAGGGATGTTCCTGGCATACCTCATGGCATGATGGTCATACATCCAAGTGACTTCATGCTTCATAGTCACAACTAGGCCTTCCCTGAGAAGGAAGGTTTTGTCCCCTTTTGTCCTCTTTACCACTAATTTGAGGCTCCAAGTAAATCATACAGCTTGCTGTAGAGTTTGTGGCTGAGTCTGGAACTGAACCAGCATCTTTGTGTCCCAGCCTATTGTCCTAGTCATTCTCTGTTCTTCAGAGTCTGACTCAGCGCTCCTCAAACATCTCAATTTCCAGTTCTACATTTTTTTCTGATTTTGTGTTTCCAACCCCCAAGCAAACTTCTGGCTCCACTTCTATTTTTCCTTCTTGCCACTCTTCATTATTTAAACTTTAAATATTCTGAAAACTCAATGAATGGCAATATAGCATTGTGGAAAAAGCTGTAACAGTTGGATAGTGTGACATAATCTCATTGCTTGCTGTGTTAGAGATGATTAATTCTGTTTTATCAATTTGTGAATAGGTTACCCTTTTCCAAATATTAGGATGTCTTTTTTTCTTTAGCTCACAATTGATCCTGTAAGTTCAATACTATTTATTTTCATTTCTTCAAATTAGTCTCTTTTTCATGGGGAAAAAGAGGATACTGAGCTCTCTCTGGGTAAATTTGTAGAATTTGCCAGTGTGCAACCTCTCTAAGTTTGGACTGGAAAAAATGTGGAAATGTTAAAATGTCATCCAAGATAGAAAAGAAATGGAGGGATTACTTTTAAACATAGTCATAAGAAACAAAACTGATCTTTAAAAATGTACTATCCCCTACAATTTTTGGGGAGGTCACTATAACCGAAACCAGAAAACTCCAGTTGTAAACTACTGATGAGACCAACAGTAAGAGGAGAGTTCGTTTTGGAGGATGATTTCATGCTCAAAGGCATTGCTCTCAAAAGCACACAATGTTACTAGTAAGAGGAAATATAACACCTCACTTGACATCATTGCATTGTTTCATGAACTGTTCCTTTGTTTTATCTCCATGCTAGTCTGTGAATATCTCTTCTTTGCAGGTTAAAATTATAACATATTAGCATTTAGCTGGCATTTTCTTGTTTTCTTAGTTTGAAACCATGGTCAGAGCAATTTGCTTTGGAATGAAAATTTGATTTAATGATATCAGCACTAATATTCTTCCTAAATGTATTAGCAACTTTTATGGTGTGTAGGTACCTTTCAGTTTGGTGAAAATTGGGTCAGTTCATTTTCCCATTTGATCCCATTCATATATATGAGAGTCATATATATGGTTCTGTATAAACATTACAGATGGGATAGAGAAGGATAGTCCTAACCTCTGTTTTCTGTAGTCTGTTTTATGGACAACATACTGGGTTTATAACAGTGATAACAGTGTTCTATTTTTCCATTGTCTTTCACCTCCTTTTTCTCTTCATGCAAGTTGGATGTAAGAAACAGACTGTTTTGTTTGTCATTTTTCTGGTAATTTTTTTCCTGTCTATCTTTGATGGGAAGCTGCAATGTTATTGCATGCCAGCAATGGTCAAATCCTAATGAGGTATTTGAGAGGTCCCAATGGAGAACCTGCCACATGTAGAGAAAATATAGAATAAACGCAGGAAATACACAGGCCAGTGCTTTGTTTTATGGATTGTCCTGTCACACATAACACAGAACTGTTCATTTAGTCATTTGTATGACTGTTCTTGATGAATATCTTTCAATAGTAAATTTCTCGTAGGAAACGAAGTAGTTGGTTTCATCCAGGCATTTGAAAAGAGCAGCCCTATCTTCTGAGAAAATTCATGTTCAGTTTAGAGATTCATGCCCAGTTCTAAGCTTAATTGATCATGGATTAATTTCTGTTTGTACAATTTTTTTGGAAACCTTTTCTTTCTGAAGGCTCTACTTTTGAAGTCTGTCAGAGTTTGGGTAGGGAAGGATCAGAAGCTGAAACTTCCCTCCCTCCTTTTTTTTTTTTTGTCAAGGTGCTTTCCCTACTGCTAATTTCCGGACTTTGACAACGACTGATCTTTCAGCAAACCAGTGCATGTTAGCACTCTCAAAACACTAAAACTAAAGCTAACTTGTGCAGCTGTAGTGCTTTGGACAGTCTGAAGGGTGACTTGCTTTCTATATCAGGGTTATGCTCACACTGCACTCTGGCAAACTGTAAAGGTAAACGCCCAAAGAGGGGAAGGCAGTGGCTGTGGGGTGAGCTGTAAATACAGCAGTCTGTGAATCAAACCACTCTCCCTCTCCCACCCTTTCTAGAAATCTATCAAGCTGGCAGGCTGCCCTGCTTGAAATAAATGTGGAAAATATTATGTAACTTTGCCCTGTGCGCTGTGCTGACAGTGTAGGCACTAGTCAGGTTTTAGTTACACTATCTGCTGTGGCTATTTTTGGTGACCAAAGGCTTCTCTCTTTAAATTTATGTCTGTATTTCCTTTGCCCCCACCCTCGCATTTATGCTTTTTTTTTTCTTTTCCATTGACAACAGAATGCAACTCAGCTTCTGCAAACAGAAAAACAACTTCAGCAAAGTTGTTTAAAAAATAATACCCCCCCACCAACAACAAAAAAAAGGCAGACAAAAAACCCTAACAAACTGCTGGAGGAGGGATTTATTGCCTCTGACTGTAGCCAAGAGCTGAAACAGTCAGCCTCAGATCCCCTCCCCTAGAGTTATACGCTGTGTCAATACCTCCCTCTGCTGAAAGCTCTACATTCTTCCTCTCTTGCTGGACTACATTTTGCTGTGGCAGGACTTGCATAGACCAGAAGGAATCTGTGATACATAATAGAGCAGCCTGCTTGCTGCAACACAGCTGCTCTACTGAGATTGTAGCCTCTGGGGAGTGCATAAACTTAAACTATTTGTCCTTCCCCAGTGCGACTGTTTGCGGACTAAAATCTGAGATTAGGAGAAGATGATAATTTGGAGTCAGATGACTTTTAAAAATACTCTTTCAGAAACTCCTGCGATGGGATTCAGTCATTGTCAGGGAACATTCTGTTTAAAGACAATTCTATGTTCGTGTGCCTTACAAATTCAATTTATTTCCTTCAGTTTTAGTCACTTAATTAGTTTTTGTTCTAGAAATAGTAAAATTGCTGTGTGGTTTGTGATCCATTGTGCTTCATAAACTACCATGTAAGACTTTAAGTGTTGTGTTACTCAAACAGATTGAATTATCTTAATGGTTGGAAAATCTATGAATCATCTCAGCTACAACTGGTGTGGTTATTAGGGAGCTCAGTTTTTCAGAGGCTGTGTGATTAGGGTCCCAAGCCAGTTATTTTTCATTTCAGATCATTATAGTGTAAAGATTTTAAAGTGACCAGTACATTTTATTTGTCTCTGTTTTAGGTACCCCAAAATGACATACTAAAAAGGATAGTGATTTTGTTAGAGGTGAAAGATTGAACTTAGTGGAGAGTTGAGCAACTTGCAGATGTCTCAAGTTAGGCCCCTACTTTCAGTAGAGGGCTAGAAGCAAAAGGCCCTAATTCAAACCCAATATTTTTCTTTATGTTTATCACTCCTTTGGAACTTTAGAAGTGTCTGCCTGTGTTGTGGGAAAGGCTGATGCACTGCAAAGCCATAGCGAGCTATAGCAGTTCACAGCTTTTTTTAATTAATAATTTTTAATATTTCCTCATTATGTTCAGCTGCTTCAGATCAGATGAGTTTTCCCTCTATTTGATGGCAGATGGCAAACAACCATTTTACATAAATTTCGTTCTGGAAGAAGTACAAATCAGGTTGCTCCTATTAACTTTTTCAACAGAACTTTTTAATGTCTTCAGAGAAGTTTGGTAATTTTAGAGGTGAGAAGAGTAATACGGAATAAGGAAAAAACATAAATTCTGTGTACAGAAAACTGTTCTGGTTGGATGGGGTTCAAAAAAACCACACAAGGCAGAGCAAGGGTAGAAAGCAGACAAGGGTGTGGGGAAGGAGCGCAGCTGTAGGGAATAAAAACACTCAGGGGAAGGTCAGATAAGGAGGAGTAGGAATCATCATCATGTGGTGAAGTTTTCAGGAAGATGCTATTGTATGCAGACTTGTGAGGGGAGCTGACCTTAAAAAGGAAGAAACAAAGGACTACTTGCCACAAAAATGATGGTAGGAATTGGACTTTTTAGGAAGAGAGGAGTGTTTGACTTAAAGTGTGCTGTGAGGTTGAGCTCTTATGGCTCTCTGGAAGATGGCTTTTCCTAGCAGAATAAGGCTTGGTCAAGGAAGCACGGCTTGAGGAAGGGCACCCTGTAGAGAAACAGAGGTGCCACAGATACCTCCGTGATTCATTAAACATATTTTTTTGTGTGGAGGTTTGCTCATTCTTAATTATGGTGCAGAGTATTCTATCTTTTTTTGCCTCATACCTTGGATATTTATAACTGGTAGGAAAATGCTAGCCAAGTTATTTGGTTTACAGAAGGAAAAGCTTGTCATATATTTGTACTTGACATTTCTTCAAAATGATATGCTGTAATATTAAGATTTTATTTGGATGTTAAACCACTCATACACAGGTTTTATAAGATGCCGGCTGTGACCTGCTGTGACAAACCTGAGAAGCAGAGATGCAAAATTACTTAAATGGATATGGAAAAAAGAATCTTAACTGTATTTTCTGGACTTCACTGGCATATTTGATATGCCAAGATTTCTAGCATTCGGCTGGATGTCATTACTGGTAAAGAAAAAGGCATGTTTTTTGCCTCTGATTTTTTTTTTGTTTGTTTTTTCCCAGGCTGTGGTGCACAAGGATGATTTAGAGAGAGGCATGTAACTGATTGAACTTTTCAGTAATTAACATATGAGCATTGCTGCACTTTGTGTTAGCTTATTCTCTGTGAGGGTTTTAGATGGATGTGGTTAAGGTACAAGGTACCATTCAGTGCTTTTGAGTTTGCTGAGATGCTCTGAGCACTCAACTGAATGTCTCCTCTAAACAGAGCTAGGCTTAGATGGGGGCAGACAGGCCAAAAAAAGTGCATCCTGGCTGTAACAGGGCAGTCAGAAATGCATCTGTAATGCTGTGGGTATGTAGTTTGGAGTCAGCTGAGGGACAAAGTCTAAAGCAGTGACTCAGTGGGAATCTGCTGCTGGCTTTAGATGTCAGGTACTAGGTTCAGTTCTGTGAGCTTTGTGAAGTTTCCCCACACTCCACAAGTCTCTTAAGTGATCTTTATGGAAGACAGATGAAATGAGGATATGGAAAGCCCTGTGCTCATAGCACATCTGAACTCAGTTCAGTTTTATCACTCTTTCAGACAACAAGGTATATATTTGTGTAGGGCTTTTTGCTCAACAGAGTGGCCCTACAACAAGATGGTCCTAATGAAGCCACAGTTTTAGTATCAAAAATGTCTGTACTAGCTGAACCTACAATGCAAGAAACATGTGAATCTCTAGGATATCTAGAGTAACTTGGTAGGGGCACACTTCTCTTGCAAAAGCACTGCCACATGTTTATATTGCTTAGTTTGGAAAGTAAACCAAAGGACTCTAGGAGATGGAATGTGTACGAGAAGGGCTCATTATCAGTTCTGCTAAATACTCAATGAAACCTGAGGCCACACAAATCTCAACTGGTTTCAAGTTTTCTTACCATCGAAACTCAGATCAGGTTCCTTGAGAGTTCAAGAATTTCTAAGCAAAACTAGACCTGCTGAATGCATAGAACTTGAATAGCAGCTTTACAGTACATGCTCCAAGCACTTGCTGTAAATTAAAAACTTTCTACAACACCCATGCGATTTAGAGAAACGTGATTAACCTCCTCTTACAATTCAGTCCACAGGCAAACAAAAAATGGGATTTGTTAAAGACTTTAGGATGAAGTGATGCACCTAAACATTTCATTGGATGGCTAACCTCTATAGGTAGACCCTCTAGGTTCCTGTCTGGCTTTTAAGCATCCACAAATTTTGCAAGTATTGTACTGATTGTGTTCTCCTGGCAAAGCCTGGTTGTGCTGAGAGTGAGATGAGCTATCTGCAATGAAAGCTTTGTGGCAGCAATATAGGTCCTGATTTTGGCTTGTAAATTATTTTTTTTGTTTTAGTATATTTGATCATTATACATACAGTTAGGTGAGCTATTAAATGAAGCATTTGCTTATGATTGTAGATTTGCTCTGTAAATTCTATTATTTGAATCCTGGTATTCTCACTGTCCTTGAATCCAGTGGCTGCAAAGCCTGGTAATATGCGTAGTTTTTAGGTGTGAATATTTGTGTGAACACATTTTAATGTATAATTTCTGCTAGTTGTTCATTTCTGGCAGGAGTCCTGTAGAAAAATGGTTGGCATTATCACACAGAATAGTTCATTTGGATGTATGTGTGTCTACATGCAGATGTCCTCTCCCCTGGGTCCCCAAAGGAGTTACACAATGTACACCTGCAAAATCAACAGGATGGCCCCGTCATTAAGTGACCAAACAGGAAACCAGGAGAGTTAACTCCTGCTCCTGATTCGTTGAAACTTTCTGCCTGCAAATCTGGGAAATCCACTTAGGAAAACTGAGGCACGTGAAATCTATCAGTAAAACAGGAGACTAAGGTAACTTTGTGGTTGTATTTGAATAATCTAAGCTGGCATGGAAAAATGTGGACGTGTCTTAAAAATACTGTTAAAACTTGTTTGAAGCCTTGAAACACATGTCCAAGGACAGAAAATACTTTAAAGATATGCCTCAAGATTCTAAAAAAAAAAAATGTTGCTTTGACTGTTTTTCAATAACAAAAGCAAATTTGGCAGTATTGAAATGCAGATTTGTATTTTTTCCACTAATTGCTCTTGAAATGTTTGTAGAACTCTTTATCAGAACTTAACATTTTTTTTGTTTGAAATGTCCCTGTTTTTGATATGGGGCAAAAGAAAAATGTTGCTTGTTCTGTTTTTTTTAATGATATCTCAATTTGTGTAGTCTTAGCATTCCGCCAAAACAAAATAAGTCTTCCTTTCCAGAACCAAGAGAGGACTGAAACTCCTCTTATTCTTTACTCCAGTTAGTTACAGGGACATGTTTTTACCACCTCTAAATGCTTTGGATGCTCTGTTTTGGTTTAAGTGTCAGTGCTCTACCATGGCTCTGCTAGTTTCATGGAGGGGGATTATATATTCAATCATGAACTTAGGAGTGTAGGACTAGTGAAGTCTGATGGCCTACGGTTTTGTCTTGTTAATAGGGCTTGGAAAGTTTTTGTGCGCTGCATGTCCATAAACTTTCTGTTTCCTTTTGGTGCAGATTCCTGGGTGTCTTACAATGTATGAGCTCACTCTGCTTTTTCATTAAATGTCTACCAGGAAGTGTCCCTGTTTCCTTCAGGGAAAGTTCCATGTATGCAAGAAAAAACTACTGCTAAGTCACTACTCCTGGTTAACTGCCTCAAAAAACCAGATGGGATAGTTTATGCTTTGTGTCTTTGCTCTACTTAACTGCCCACCTTAAATACAAACTTTGGAATCCCCTAGGCCACCTTAGGCCATGGGAAATGTGCCTTAAAACAGATGAGGTCAATACAGAACTGCTAGGTCTTTGAACTTTTTTCCTCTTCCTGGGCCACAGAGACAACATATGTGGAAGTTTCCATAAAATTTTTTGAGTAATATTCAGGAATCCAATTTCTTCTTTTAAAGGAGAAATTCAGATGCTTAATGGATGACAGATGCCTAATGGATGACATCACTTACTAGTTACAGCATTTAATTCTAATTGCAACCTGATCTGCTTCTCTTCTCTAGAGCTTCCTCCAGCTGAAAAATCTGTCACCTTGCCAGTCCTTCAGCACCTAGTACTTCAGGCACCTATTTTTGCATCTCTGTTGCTCTGTCAACCCAGAATTCCAACTCTGGGCTTCCTGGCAGCGGGTTCTAGAAGGTGAAGTGACTGGCACCTGCCTGTCCAAACAGCAGGGTGTCCACTCTGTCTGTCTATGTGGAAGGCGCTGGGCTGGCTTTGTGGTTATAAACTTTGATTGATAACTGCACCTGTGTGGCTGCCAAGGTCAGACTGCCTTTGGGAGAATGTTTTATCACCGCGGGCACCTGGCTTGGCGTAAGATTTAGGGACGTGGCCTGTCTTTGATGACATGGTTCTGGCAGTCTAAAAGGACTTTGTTGCAAGACATTGGGCTGCAGAGTCTAACCAGGTGGCAGCTTTGCTTTTTCATAGCTATCGGAAGCTTGGAATGAAGAAGAAAGTCTAAACTCCATCTCCTGCATCAGTGACTGATGTTAATACCTAATAAAATAGAATGAATTTTTCCCAGTGACTAATATGGTGCTTCTGAGGGCCTGGGGTTAAAGAGAAAACCCAATTTTTTTTAGGAATTCCTTGCACTGTTTGTGTTTTGTAAAGCGAGTACAAGTAGAGTTTTCACAGATCAGTACATTTTGACTTGGGTGAGGAGGGATGGCTGGGAAGTCAGACCAGGTTGCTCAGGGCTTTATCCAGACAAATAATCAAAACCTCTATGGATAGAGACTGCACAGACACTTTGGCCAACCCACTTCCCTCTTCTTGTGGGGCGTAGAGTTTCTCCTAACAGCTGGTGTGAACTTCTCTTGTTTCATCTTATGCCAATTGTCTAATCAATCCAACACATATCACTGTATGCTACCATGTTCCAGACCCTCAGCAACCTCGACACAGGCACTGAGGAGCTCCTCAAAACCAACTCTTCTCCATACTGATCAACTTTGGGTTTTTCAGTCTTCTCTTGCTGAGCAAGTGCCCTAGCTGTGGTGTCCATCACACCTTTATTAGCAGAGGAGAACTGAAGAACAGAGATCTCGAGGGGGTAAAAGGTAGAGGGACTTTGCAAGAAAGGCTAGGGTAGATGGAAGGAAAAAAGAGCCTTTGAGGGTAAAAGGTCATTCTTCTAGTATTGCCTCTTACCCTTGAAAGACGTGGAGGGATTACTTGTACATAGGTGCTGAGACAGCCGGTGATAGAAGCTTAACATGCTGATTGCAGGTGACACAGCGCAGAGCAGGAGATGATGCATCTGGGAAAATACATATGGCACTTATTGTCAGGCTGAAAGGAAAGGCGGGGAAAGCTGGGCTGGGCATTATTGTCCTTCTTCAGGACTTTGAGCTGAGATTGAGATGATGCAATGACTTGGTCATAGTGATAACTTTAAGAACTGGTATAAATTTAATGAGGGTGTTTAAGTGTGCTATAGTTCTTTGAGCTGAGTTTTCTATCCTTAGCTGTCACTTACTGAGACTAAAGCTGCAGAAATCTGTATACTTCCTCTTGTGTTGCTAAGTACTGAATTCCTGAATAAATGCTACCCTTTCTCCAAATCTTGCTAGTTGGCACTTCATATCACTGACCTAAATTTAAAATAAGAGACTTAGAAGTAATTGCAGAGGTTGCTTCTCAACTCTTCCAGGGCCTTGACGCATCTCTGTAATGACAATGTTATGTTGAATACAGTTTGCTTTTTCTTATCCTACTAAGGTAATATTTTGGTTAGAGTGCTCTGCTCTGGAATAATTAGAAATTAGTCAATAGGATGTTTAAATGCTATGTTACTTTAATCCCTCTAACACTATTTTGAGTTGTACTTACGCTAAGAGAGCCATTTTGGAACAGAATACTTTAGTGCAGGGTCTGACTAATATAGGGGTTACATGTGTTGGGTTATGTGGTATGTTTGAATATTTTGTGGTAGTTTGTGGTGATATCCATAAAATCACTGCTTGTACTCATGACAGGATTCCTAAAATACATAAATAACCTGTGCTCCTTTTTCACTTCCTGATGGGTAATTGGTGCATTGCCTAAAACTCCATATCCAGCAGAAGCAGTACACTGGAAAGTATAATTCTTCCTAGTGATTTGGGTAATAAAAATGTGAGGCTTAGGCAAGGATGCTAAAGCTTTTCTATGGAAGTCTGTGTCACAGGATAAATATGTGTGTGGGTTTTAATCCGCACTGTTTCAAAGAGTTCCTTTGGCTGGATCAGAGAGCTAGTTTGGTCTCCATGTACGTATTTGGTTAGGAAACTGGTGCTGAGATACTTCTACTATTTAAATTTATAGATAGTGTATTTGAAGGGGAAATGTGTAAAAACATTCTTTAGATGTTCTAAACAGCAGAAGAAAGGTCTAGACTTCAGCAACTATTTAGAAGATGAAGGTGAAGACCTTCAATTAACGTGTGGACAAATAGATCTCATTTTGACATACCTAAATGCAAGTAAAAATGTACTCCTGTTTCTAGTTTTCATCTGTATAATCTATATCACTAGCCCTTGTTCTCATGGGGCACTTCAACTTACTAAATGTCTGCTAGAAATACAATACAGCAGAGAGGAAGCCGTGTAGGAGGTTCCTGGCGTATGTGGAAGATAACTGCCTGACACAGCTGGTGAGGGAGCCAACCAGGGATGGTGCCCTGCTGGACCTGTTTGGGAACAGAGATGGACTTGTGATGGCTGGAGGCTGACTTGGTCGTAGCAATGACAACTCTTGGAGAAGTAAGCAGAAGGATCAACAGAACCGTCACTCTGGACTTCTGGAGAACAGAGTTTGGCCTGTTTGGGAGACTGGTTTATAGAGCCCCTTGGGAGGCAGTCCTGAGGGGCAAAAGAGTCCAGGAAGGCTGGACATTCTTCAAGAAGGAAATAGTGAAGGTGCCTGGTTTTCTTCAAACAGTGCAATCAGTGCTCCTTAGTCTCCCACTTGGCTGTTGTTTCTCTCTGAAAAAGCGTGTTGGCTCTGCAAATTTACCCACTCCCTTGACATCATGATTATTGTGTGTGTCCCCTGGCATCATGATTATTGGTGTATGAGAATGGTCTTGTATTTTCTCTGCTTATGGAGATAGTAGAGAAAGTTGCCCAAGGATTTGCCTGAGGAAAACAGTTCTCAAGATTTGACAGAAAACGTCATGACATGCTGGAGGCCTAATGCTATCCAAATTGGTCATCTGAAGCATTAACTGGAAGGATATGAAGAAACATACTGGGCTTTGAAAAAGGCTTTTGAATCCTTAATTTTATGGATAATGTCTTTGAATTCAGTGGATTTACCCCACTCCACCATGAAAAAGGAGAATGTGTGAATGTGACTTGTTACATTTTTTTCTTTGGAGTAAGAGTTCTGCTTCTTTGGTCTGTGGTTATATACTGTGCTGACTATTCATATAAAAGTGTTCAGTGTTTTATCCTCTTTCTAAACTGGGACTGCAGAATGATAACCAAAAGAATTGTTACCTTGATGGTTTCAGAGTCCCTGTCCAAGCAGCTCGTTGGGTATGGCCCCCTGCTGTTGTCATCCATCTTTACACGGACAGTAGCTAAGCTTATTGGTAGGTGCTTTGCAATCTGTAAGCACTTGACTGCAAATTCACGGTCTCTCAGACAAAATGAGGATGTCTCAAAAGCTCAGCTGAAGTGAAATGGGAACAGGAAGTCAAAACTGAGCCCGTGTACCCTGGTGTCATCTTTAATCTGTTTACATCTGATAGACCAGTTTCTACTGAAGCTAAGTTTCTACTGAAGCTAAATAGGAAAAATTGATTTTCTTAATGGAATATATTTCTCCTAATTATATACTTGTTTTAATTATATGTTCTGAATCTATTTTCACCTACTTCTAGAAATCCCCAAGTGGGTGAGGTTTTGTTGTGCTGTTCACTGTAAAAGCAAATACATGAAAGCAAGATTATACCCCAGCTCAGAATTTCAGTACTGTCATTTGACAAGTGGATAAGTTGAAGGGAGCAGGCACCCCCAAGCTCTCCTCTCCCTGTCCTGTTTTCTTTTATTTTTTTTCGATTTAAAGACTTAAAAGCCTGGATCAACTGTTAATTTTGGATCACATTTGGTGATTATTTTTTGGAAAAGAAATCTTTTCCTGTAGCATTGGATGAACTACAGTTTTACTGCTAAGGTAGAGCATAAAACATGCTTCTAGCTTCTCACTGAGTCAATGAGTTTATATATTTATTTTAATTTCCATCACTTTCCATTTCTGTCTGTGTGTGAACATTTATATGAAACTTTTATCTTTCCTAAATTCTGTCATCCGTATCACAGGATTGCCACCAATTGGCCGAGGTCTAATTTTTGTTGTTGTAATGGTGGGGGCTGTTCAAGAAGTGCTGAGCCCTGTCCAGTGTGAGCACAGCTCCTCAGGGGTGGCTGTGCCGTGCGCAGCACAGTGTGAGCACGCGGCGTTTCCACATCGGCCCGTGACATCACAAGTGTGGAACCGCACACGGAAACCACCAAGTGGGTACCAGCTTCAGAATGTGCCTTCCTGTTTTTCTGCTGTCTTCTGACTTGAGCTTAGAGTGTAAACAGACCTTTGTTTTTGTTCCTTTTGTATAGCACGTCTCTATGGCAGCTTTCTCCATTCAACCAGCAGCACCGAAGTGAGACTTTTGCACACCACTGTAAATATGGTAGTCTTCCGCCCTTACAACCTGTAGCCCAGCCTCAAGCTCTTTGCTGAGCAAAATTGACTGGCCTCAAGTAGTAGTTTGGCTCGAATAAAAGAATTTAGGTTAGGTGTTTTTTATTTCTAATGAATATTTAAGGCATATAATTTATTGTCCTGCTATGATGCTGTAAAAGGAATTTTAATAAACTCTTAATTGTAATATCCAAGAAATAATGCAACAAACCAGAAAGTATCTTAAAAAACCTAACCAAACATAAACCACACCCAAAAACTTACTGTGTAATTTACATTTTTCAAGTAGTTAAAAGTAGAATCGGACCAGGTCAGTGGGCTCATTAAAGGTTTGTTGGGTCATATATAAACTGCCCTGTTGGAACTATTTGTTAATAGACTATAAAGTATTTAAAATATTGCATGGTACACTCACCTGCACTGGTTTTTACCATCTCTGGCTTTGTATTCATTAGTTTTGGTGGACTTCAGTATGAAAAAAATGAGTTGGATGAATTTGTACTAAAATACTGAGTGCAAAAGTGTAATTAAAAAATTCAGTAAAAGCAACTCATATAATGATGTAGGGGATTGCCATCAGTTGAAATCTTGAGCTCCACACCAGATAGCTTGCTGAAAAATAAGCTTGGCTTTGTCAGGTGTTTTGGATTTGCTGAGTAAATTTCTTAGTTTACGCCGGACATCAGCCCAAGTGGTCATAGGTTTCTTTGTTTCTGCTTCTTCTGTAACTGCCATTGACTTTCAGGCATGGAAAACAGGAGATTTTATGTATTCAGAAGTCATATGTATAAACTTGCTGCCAAATAATTGAGTAAAATTAGGGGCAATCAAGTTTGCTAAGGGAAGCACTCAGTGCCTGGTAAATGAGAGAATCCACAAAGGACGAATTATATCCATTCAAAACCATTATGAGCTAGTTCTTAAAACTAAAGTGACCATTATTTTACATACAATATTCAGTCCCTGTTCTAGAGGCAGGTTGGTGGAGAGTTTTCCTACAGGACTGTTCTGTCTTGTTTGCTGTTGCTGTGCAGTTGCCAATCTCAGTTATCAACATGAACTGAAAGCGGGGGGGCATCTCTGTTCCACACACCACATCTGCAGTGGATAGAGACTCCCCTGCATTTCTTAGCTGTTATTTGTGTAATGTTCACATCCTTTTACTGCAGACAATTTCAGTGACTCATCAGCAGGACTTTGGAGCCAGCTTAGGCCAACCAGTACTCATGGCAGGCTGTTGCTCTATGTAGACAAGTGTGGAATGAAATCCAAACCTTGCAAGCGAAACCCACCAGTATTGATGGATATGGAAGCAAGAGAAAATGTGGATGACCAGGATTCCATTTCTCCAGACCAAAACCTCCTGCTTTGGTTATGTTACCCTCTCTTCCCTCAAGCAATCCCTTGCTTTCAGTTTAAAGGAATGTTTTTTAGACATGTTGAAGCCCTTCAGGGACTGGGTGACCAAGAACAGACACCATGTCCCTGCCATCAGCTTTCCAAGCAAAGAAAATAGAAAGAGGTATTACATTAAAAAATGAAAAAATAAATCCAGATCAATCTGCTTCTTCTCAAGCTGGAATGAATTCAGATATCCTGTGGCTATTGCAGGCAGAAGTTGAGAATGTGTGGAGCATGTTAAAATTTTCTTGTTTGAATAGTATAGATGGCTTGAACTGACAAGAGATCATAGCTTGCTGAATGAAGAGGGAGTAGGAAATGTCAACTGCTAGAATGTCTCCAGGTACAAGTGGAGACTATTTTATTTTTCATTTGCAAAAGTTTAGTGTGGCAGACTGGAGGTAATCCAGATACTCAGGAACAACAAAAGCCCATCCGTGATGCAAAGGGTTTTCTTGTAAAATGTAATGCTCCTACTCCAAAGTCTAGAAGTGTCAGGGATGCACAAAGAAAAGAATTTGAGCTTTGGAAAACCAATTTACTTTTGACATCCTTCGCTCTTAGGAACATCTAAGCTGTTAACTGAACAACTTCTCCCTTTTCTTCCCCCTCCAAAATTGGTTTAGTCAAACACAAGGCATAGAAAAATTTCAACCTTGTTAGTTTTGCAAAATTAGATTTTCAATTGGTTTTCAATTCATTGTAAAGAAAAGTCTCTGGATATAATTAAAGGTTCTCCACTGCTATAAATATCTTTTCTGATCTTCCAGTCTAAGTAAAACAAGAAAGAGGAAGAGAATTAAAGAACAAATCTTTTAAATCTGGGTCAGATGGCAGACCCAGACAATCTGGGTCTGCCATCCCAGTTTCCTGCTTTTAGTTACTGATTGAATGGATAGAGGTACATTTAAGTATGTTTATATACATAAATATATCAATACTTAGATTAACATTTTGGGACCATGAGCTCTTAGAAATAATCATCTTTTAAGTCTAGCTTTTTTTCCCCCCAAAGCAATCTGAAAATTCTAGATTTATACTTTATAATCATGTCATGTGTTCTGAGAGTCCCATTCAAATTCCTTGATTTATTTTTTTTAAATCATGAAATGCTGAGCTCCATGAGACCCTAACCTCAGGCTGGGCACCCAGCACACTACTAATGGCTGTTTCTTTAACAGACTTTAAAGGCTGTTTCTTTGGACAACTTTTAGATTTAAAAAAAAGTGGAGACTTCGTGGTCCCTGAATTTTTTTTTGTGAATATCTATGCAATAGAATGTTGTTTGTTTATTAGGGTTTTTTGTTGCTGTGCAAGATTTAACCAGATACGTCAGTAAACAGCAACTGAAATGTCAAAACTAATTGGATGGATTTCTCTTCCCCAAGCAGCCCATGTTGCATGTAAGAAGTCCTGAACAGTGTACAGGTTCTACTCTTAAGAAATTTAATTACACACAGTTCTGGTTCAGCATTAAGTTTCATTGTAAATGGCTCTCTCAGAAATTAAAAAAAAAATTATATTTCATAAGCTCTGCTGTTTCAGGTTTTCTCATGCTGCTTCCTCTGTTGGTGTTGACAACACTTGTCAAATTTCTAGAAAGTTGAAAAAGTGTGTCCAGGAACACTGAAGAAAATTTGGTAACAACTGTAACTTTCTATAAGCATAAACAACAGCAAGTTTAAATATTCCTCACTGTTAAGTGGTCATTCTCTACACCGGGTTCTTTGGAGGCTTATTATAAAGATTGGTTGGCTGTCAGTCATTTGGGACCCTTCCCCTTGCTTTGGAGCAACTAATAGGACAAGAAAAAACTCTGGGGACAAGGGTACAAGAGAAGGTACTACAGCTGATGCCTTCAGGAAGTACGACATTTCTGTTGCAGTCTGTGCTGCAATTTATAACAGTTAAGAAATGCCATGTGTTAATGTCAGAATCCATGCTTACATTGGTGTCTACATTTTTCCCCCCTCTATCTTAGATCTAAATTTTTTTGGACATCCTTAAGGTGTGTGCTTATATTTTGCTAATTATAGTGCAGTCCATGAAACTGAGAAAGGGTCTTGCTTCAATTACAAATCCTAGAGAAAAGGGCAATCTGTTCTCATGGAGCAGAGGGTAGAATGCTGGTAACCACTTGGGCAGAAACTCACGGTGAAAGGCAGTCCTTGCTGCCAGTGTTTGTACTGGTAAATGCTGCTGCTTTTTGTTTTATCAGCTTGTTTTCTGACTTCCCTGTGTATTGAGATGTCTTCCTGAAAATTCAAAAGGAATAAGTTACAAGAATATTTGTAAAGATTCCCTCTGAGCCATCACTCAGGGTGGGCAGTAACAGCTATTTCTATTAATATGGGGGAGTTTCCCCAAGGCAGCAATTCGTACTTTACAGAAATGTTTTTGAAAAGTCCTGCACAGTCCCTTTTTTTTTTATATTGCAGTAAAAGTTTGTGGTTTAAACCTCTTAGAGGATGCTTATATATAACAAGACTGAAGTTCCCCTCATGTGAATGCTGTTAGTGGCCGGACAGGTTCTTTTTGTTTTTACTGTAAGGTCGAAGAAGTACTATGAGGTGCAATTTGGCAAAGATGCTAGTTAAGAAAAAGGTTTATAAAGTGTTATGTAATCCATTCAGAAGCAGTGTTTCCTTAGCTGTCTTCTCTGGATCTTGGAGGAACTTTGTTTAAAAACTTATGAAGCCTCATGCTACACAAGTATGACTGCTTAAGTTATTCATGAGCTGTGGAACCCAGGTACTACTCTGTTTCAGTAGGCAGTCTAGAACACATCCCCCCCATCCCCTCCTGTTCTAAATTAGTCTAAGTTTTATCTCTAACAGATCAAAAATAATTCTCAGGAGTAAACTTTAGAAGATTGTCTCTTACTTTGTGGAACGACTCCTCAAGAGAAAAAACACAATACTAAACGTGGTTCTCCTAACACTTCCTATCAATGGATGTCCCTCTGATTTCAGCAAATGTGATCCTTATTTTTCTTTATGATGTAGGATAATCAGATTGCCTTGTAGATGGAAGAAGTTCATTCTGATAGGAAATCCAAAGCCAAAAAGACTCATTTGGGCACACTGTGTCCCAGAAATATAACTGCAAAACCAAGAGAGTGCAAACCTGAGTTCTGGTTGCAACTGTGATAGTGATCATCTCTGATCTTAGATGATAAATTTCAACTCCTACCCCTTTCCTGTCTTCTAACTGACTTGTATACATCAGCCTTCTTCCTAACATTAACCTAAATGTACCTAAGGAATGAAAAAAATTTAAGCAAAATTTGCCAACTATGTGAAAAAGCACTAAATCTCTTTTAATCTATCTGACCTTCCTTTGCTTAATGTTTTCTTTCTGTCTTCTCCTATCCCCTCTCACGTTTTTCACTAAATGTATCAGCAAAAGAAGTGTAAAGCTGAGATGAAGCTTGGAGATTGCCCCTTGCACTGCTACAATTTTCCTCTGAAGAAGGAGAGTTGTCTTGAAATTTCTACAGTTAATCTTCTGGGTATATATCTGTCTGCCCTCTGAGTTTAATACTGAGCCAACTGAGAAAGAGCTCCAAAAATCAGGAGCAGGATCACAGGCTCTGTTATGACCAGCAACAATAATCTGAACCAAAAAGCATCCAGTTTTTTTGCGTTACACCCTTGATCTCACCTAGGCTTCCTTCTGTGGTCTCTACCCAGGTGCCTTGAATCCTGCCTCCTTACTGGACATGAATGGCAGATGCAGCTTGGCTAGCACCACTGGATCCTACTGGAACTCTGGTTTGTCTGAGCAACTTGGCTGTGGAAACATCAGCCTAAGAAACTAAAGGAACAGTAGAGTTCCGTGTGCCAGTGGGGATTGCATCACAGTTTGGAGGGGAGGTATCTGTACTCTGGTCTCTGTGCACACCTAAGAAATAGGGCTGCCTGAGGTTTGACTGTAGAGCTGCCTATTGAGAAGTGCCAGCTGGTTAAAAATGCCATTTTCTCAAGATAGCCTCAACATTTTTTTTTTCGGTTCTGTGAATATATTTACAGCATATTTTTCCTAGGATGAATGTTACTCAGTTTTGAAACAACACATTACTACAACCAACCTATTTTGCTGAAAATGGCTTTTTCTGAAGTTCCTACTCTTGTGAAAAATTCACTTTTTAAGGTGGCCTAATTGGTCTCCTGTCACACTAGATTTTACTCTAGGACTGCTAATTTGGCATTTGGGGGTTCATTTGGATTGTCACTTGTAAAAATGAGAGACAAATGAGGCCTTTGAGTCTATTCCAATTTTAGTTTTTACATAAGTGCCTCAAAAGCCCATAGTAGCCAACTCCCATCTCAGGTTTTCTACTTAACAAAATATTTCTAACATTATATGTACCCACTTATCAGCTATATGTTGTGAAATCAGGCATGGCTTAACTGGTTTTGCTAAGTAAATAATTACCATATCAGAATCTTAACTCAGTAAGACACTGTATGGTGCTAAAAAAGACAGTTAAAAGATTTATATAGATTTTCATTTAAAATGCCTCACGAGAGGTCTTGGCAGCTTCTGTCAGCCTCTCGTAGCAACAGCAGTGAGAGCGAGCATTTGGCTCTAACAACAATATGATCTCAGTACATAGGACAGGAATATAGAGTGAAGAGACAAAACAATCTGTACTAATCTTAGGTTCCACTTGAATCTGTGAAATGTATTTAAACTTGTTTTCACAGCATCCTCATTTGGGTTGAATCTGTCCAACAACATCTGATTTGAACAGATCCCCAGTGAACAGCACAACTTCTTGGTGCTGCTTAGCTTCCTGTTTGATAGTGGAAGGCTTTTACATTTATTTTGGTACTTTCCTCTTGCAGACTTTTTGCATCAGTAGCCAACAGAGCAGAGTTTCCTCTCAAACCTGTATGTGAGAAGCCACATGTTCAAGCTGCCAGAGTTCAGATGACACTTAAACTGAATTTATCCTTAGTGTTTTAATCCTGTGTGTTTTTAAAAAAAAGTCAGTAGTAATGCACAAGAAATACCCTCTTAAAATTAGTAATTTGATTTTATCCTTTTTTATCATCTTAAGTCACCTCTAGACAATCCATACACAGTGAGTGAAGTTATTCTAACTCTGTAGCATATTTCGTGTTAGTAATGGGTGGAAATTCTGGGCCACCATACCCAAAACAGACCTAGCACCCATGTGTTGTTCTAACAGCTCAAAGAACTCGAAGCCGACTGACTTTTCCCGGCTGGGGATTCCCCAGGCCCAGGGAAATCTGCAGCTGGTGCTCTCTGTGCATAGCTGGCTTTCTGTGTGAGCGCAGTGCTGCAGCTGCTCACAGGGCGCCTGTCGGGACCAGCCCCCAGCGTGAGCACCAGGACAGCTCTGCGGCTGCTCTGACACTCACTCAGGAGCTGTGCTTTTCGGTGTCTGCTGGAATCCTAAAGGCACTGGAAATCCTGCTTTAAAAATCAGAAAAAGGGGGGAAAAAAACCCCGCCTTCCCTCCACAAATTTTTGACTGCAGTGACCCACAGGTGGTTTGGATTACTTGAGTATAATCTGACCTGTTTGAGTTATATAAGAAATATCTCCCTCTCATGCTCTACTGCATAAGCCCAACATAAAAGCTTAGGACTTAGGATGTTAGGCACATAAATCCTATTGAATTTTAGTGGAATTTAGGGTATTATTTGGTCTCTCTCGAAAAATTAATTCTAAATCTGTGCAGGATTAGAGGAAACTCCCACTGTGAACAAAAGTTTTTCCCAATAATGCACACCTTTTCCTGAATCTTCTAGCCACTGTTACAATGTTCAAAATATCACTTCATGCCTGAGGAGTCTGGCAGAAATCTTTTAAAGTTCCCCTCAGTAAAGTAGGCTGCAGACTGGTCTAATTTACACCAGCAATTTCTATTGCCCCATGAAACTTTGGATTTTCCTTTCATTTAAGTTAATAGAATTTATGTAACTATATTAAGAGTTGCTTGAGGCAAAGAAGATATTAGATAAAGGCTACAACAGTGGGTTTTCCTCTTTTTTTTTTTTTTTAAACAGTGAATTAGGTGGTTTCTGGAGTTGTTTTAATTGACATTCTGTAAAATGTATGTTTTTCTTAAAAAGTGAACACCCCCCCATTTGTGAGAGCCTTTCAGGCTTCAAAAATCCTAGGAGTTACAATAGCCATCTTAAGCAATATTGCCAATATTTCTTCATCCTAAGGCTCCACTTAACACGACTGTTCTGCCCTACAGAGTCTGCCTTCGGGCCCCTGCGACTGCGTATGGTCTGCCCTACCTTTTGCTTTCAAGACAGGGCAGTTCACAGGTAGTGTTAAGTATTGTAAAAGTAGTTGCCAGGCATCTCTCAGGGGCAGAGGAGTTCTGTTTGAGACAGTACTTCAGTTTCATGTTGCTATTAGCTGTCAGTTATCAGCTTGCAGCTCTTGCCCTGTTCCTCTGCTAGCTGCATTCCCATCTCCCAGAGGAGGAATCTCCTGGTGCTGTTTGGCTTCCACATTATTTACACTGAAACATCCTTGTAGGAATGGAAAGAAGCAAAGGTCATGTTAACAGCCCCATGTTAAAGGTCAGCAATACCATGGTAACAGTGGAAATCCATCCAGCTGCCTGCAGAAAAGTTGAACCCCTTACGAAGAGGAAACAACCCAAATAAACAGGGAGATAGATAAAAAGCAATATCTTAGCCCTGAGCCACGTGTCGAGTGGAAATGTAGCATTTGTGAGCTCGTTGGGTATTTCCTATGCCTAACTTTGAACTACTTTGCTCAAAATAATAACCATAGCAAATATTTCGAAAAATAAGCGCCTTGTAAATGTTCTGCCTCTCAACCTAAGGCTTTCTTTTTACTGCAAGCGTGTAACGCAGCCAAGTGTTGTTTAGTATCCTTCCTGTGCCTTAAAGTGTGACTTTTATGGGTGACGTTATGTTTATGGGTCTTTGTTCATCCTTGGCCTCATGTACCCCACTGCTGCTTCCTCTGAGGCTTTGCCGCCACACCGCAGGGTGTTAATTTCCTGTTTTGAGTCTGTCACAGACAAATTCAGAGCCTCGATTAAAACACAACACACAGATACATGCTGCTGACAAAGGCACTAATAAAACTCCAAAGTTTAAAGGTGGCCCTGGTGTTTCCTCACTGAGCAGCATGGGGACCTTTCACCTCTCGGAGACATGCTGTTTGCAAGGGTTTCTTTTCTTTTTAATTAGGGCTCGCCTGAATGACTCTTAGCAAACTGCTCTAGCATTTGGTGTGTTTGGTTTATGGATGTATCAACTATAAAACATGCACAGTTTACTTGAGCTTTTCTTTTTAAAAAAAACCCCCAAACCTCAACAAACCCCGAACAAAACTTATGAAACTTAGGGGAAGTGCAAGAGAGGAAAAAAAGGCTTAAACAGAAAGCGTGTTGATTAGGGTGATGGATCTGGTATGTAGGTCCCTGCAAGACACATGCATGGGCATCTGTGTTTCCTGACCTCTTATCTTGGTCACTGAGCAGAAGGGGTGGGGAAAAAAGACAGCTTTTTCTTGCTTTGGTGAAAATCCTTCCTTTTGCACTCACATTCAGCAGTGGAAGACTTACAAATGTCATCACTTAAGCATGAATTTCTACAGGGTTTTCCTTCACTTGTTTAGCAGTGTTTCAGCACACTTATTTTAAACTGTCCTGTAGAGTCATGGATCTAACAAGAAAAGAACTTTTCCTATTACCCAGTACATGTTTTTTTCTCTGCTCTTTAGCATGATGTGTTGTTCCTAGCACCACTGTAAAAGCCCTTCCCCCGGCATAAATTCTGCACACGTTTAGAAAACTGCATTTTAAATGTGAATTTGTTCTAATGGAGGCCTTGCTATTTTCCTACGGTGTTGGGACAATTTTTTTTTCTGTTTCCAGTAAAATATTACTTATTTCTGTAACCTAATTAATTTTAACTTTTACAAGTATATTTGGAAGCTGAAGTTTCTTACCTAGTCTTTCTGGTGTATGACTGCTAGTTTGCATGTCTGCTTCAGCTACTCAGAAAGCCAAATACCTCATCAGAGTTCCCTTATAATCAAGAGGGAAATTCTAGAGTTTCTCTAGCAATCTTAGAGCTCTCTCTTGCAATATGCCTGAAGTTTAACTAAACTTAGGCTAATTGTATCTGGAGAACAAATTTTGTTGCCTGATTTCTTGCAGATATGGCTGTGCTCCTCTCCCTCATAATTAAGGAAATACCAGCTCTTCATAGCCTTCAGACAGAAATTTAAAATCTTGTAGCATGGTCTTGTAGGACGGTCTTGCCTCTGATCTCCCTCCCAGGCTATCTTTAAGACTGCTATGTCTTCTTTCTTCCTTGTCCTCCACTGTCCTACGTTTGCGCTTACCTGAATGACTTCTTCCTCACCTCTCCTGAGTACTCAACTTCAGTGGTGCCCTGTGCTCACACCCAACTTTTTCTTCCCCTCAAAATCAAGTCCCAGTGTGGCTGTAAGGATAACTTCAGGCCTGTTGCATGGAGAGGGCACCTGGAGGGGTAAGTCTCACACATGCTGAAGATGCTGTGCATCACCTTGTGCACATTTTGCTGGTATTGGATGGACAAAGCCAGCTTCAAACCACACTTTTCCTCTGCTTTTCTGCTGCAATATTTCCTACATAGCCTTTTGCTGTGCCTGTGTGGTCTTGGACCCTCTTTGTATGCTGTTGTAGTAGAAGGAAGGAACTGCAGCTGCAACTTAACTACTCCCTATGATCTTCCCAGTGAGGCCATAGTACTTAGCTGGGGGAACAGGAAAGGTGGTCTGGGTCACACCCTCAGTGGCTCAGTAAGTGACACTGTGTGCCTCTAAAGACACCTTGCCAGGCCCTGTGGGGCAAGGCCAAACAATTTTTTTTTGTTTTAAAGCAATTTCCTGCACCAAGTAAACGGCTGCAGGCTTTTGTGTGGATCTGACTGAATCTTACCTAATCTATTTGACCTGCTTTATTCCATCTTCTCCTTCCTTTACTTTTCTATCAGCTGTGGTTTGTCCCCAAGATTTTATCTTCATCTTTGTCCAGTTTGCTTTTCTCTTTTATGGCTGTTTCCATGTGTCTCCATATAGCTTGTGCTAGTCCATCTAAATCCTCACCAAGAAGGGAGAAAAAACTCAAACCAAAATGTTACTAAGAGCTGCTGTGGTGTGTGTTGTTTCTGCAAACTGTTGTTGTCCTAGACTGCCTTTCTGTCTTGCCTATTTAGATGTCAGTGTGGGCAATCCATGGATAGGGAACAACTCTTGCAAAAGCTGAGTATGTCAGACTTCCTCAGAATAGGTGGATTTTTTGGGCAACAAATGTGATTATTAATTCCATGTAAGGAACTGGTATATTTCTTAGTACAGAATATACTCTCTATGTTCAACAAAAAAAGGAGCTAAAACCACTACTTCTTACAGGCCTTCAGGCTTCATTGTTGAAACAAGCTCTAAAATTCAATTTGCAACTAAGAAAATTTTGGCTTACAAGTAAGCCTGAAGCTTTGCTCAAGAGCAGACAGACCTTTTGTGCTACTAGCCCTTTATAAAAATGAAAACAACACTGCAAAAGACGGCTAATCAGATATATAGGCATTCCCTTTGCACTGACAGCATATCTAAGATGAAATGGGATGTGATGACTCTGTGCTCCTAAGCCGTACCCGGAAAGGGAATGAAAAGCTACTACAAAACTTCCAGCTAAGTTAGAGCATACATAAGGCACTCTTTACTCTCCCTGAGGCTGGGTTCAGTGCATTTTAAAATATTCTCATGTCTTTAAAGAAGTCCATTTCTGCTTTCAGAATGTGTCGTCGTTACTTGCTATTGCTGAGTTGACCTAAGGATTGGTAGGAGAATCAAGCTGTAAGTCTTCTGAGGCAGCAATTCTTTGTTTGGCTCTGCGCTATATAAACATCAATACGGGTGGCAGCCTGTAAATGAGATCTAGGCATGCTGCTCTACGTGTATGATACAAGCGTTAGATGAGTGTTCTGCGTTGTTCAGTCTTTTTCTGTTCTGAAATGGTACATTCTTCATTGGTCATGCCTTCAAGGTTTCATCTATGGGGAATTGTACTTCGTAGTGATAAGCTTTTAAATTTTTTTATTTTTTAAAGCTGGATATTAATGGTGTGATAGCAGCCATTATATAGCTGGGATGAGCTGTGCAAGAATGAGAAATGTGATTCATGTTGTAAATGATTTAAATGTGATGCTTTCCATATGCAGAATATATATCCTTCTCTCTGAGTAAGACACAGATCTCATGCAAGTCATGGGTTCTGTGTTTTTTGCAAAACATCTGTGAGTTCTGACCTTTCCAGGCTTGTGCACATATGAGTGAGAGCACTGGTGTGCTCACAAACTGTGGAACAAACTTCACAGAGAATAACAGAGTAAATCTTGGAATGCATGAGAAAAGCTAATGGAGCTGGAGGCCAGTGGCAACATGGGGTGACACAAAAGGCCAGACCAATTTCCCAAGGCACTGAGTTGTTTTAGCCAGTCCAACTGCAATGGAGGCGTTGTCAGGGTTTCTCAGTTTTCTGAGTTATGCAGCTGCTGTTCCTAAAGTAATTCAAGTGCAAGAATGAAGTAAAAGCAAAGCACTGGGGCTGTTCCAAACTACTTTACATTAGAGTCGTACCTAGCACAAGCTGTGTCTGCAGTGCATGCACTATTGTCTAGTCCATGAAACAGACCTGTGAGTGCTGGCCATCAGTGTGAGGGACACAGAATGAAGCAGCATCATTCAAATCCTTCAGTTTTACTTCAAACAGTGGGACATTAACAAATTCCATAAGTGTCAAAGGCGTTTATCTGGTCTGACCCCATTTTAACTTGGACTGTTGCCTTGCCTGTCTCCTGGCTACTCAGGGCTGCACTTTTCCTCTTGTTGTCCAAGAGGGCACATTCTTGCTCTTTAATGCCTTCCCTGTATTGCTAGCTTTTCTTTGTTAAAGCTCTCTCAAACTTTGTTCACTTCTGTTTCTGCTCTCCCCTCCCTTCTTTGTAACCAAGCCCAACCACCTTTTTTACAGCCAGCCTTCGTGCTTCTATGTGTAGTGCTTTACCTGTTCCTGTATCTGGTGGTCATGATTGCCTACTAAATTATTTCCTGATACTGTCCTCTCCCCTCCCCCATCCCCTGCTCCCCCTCCACCCTGAAGCCTCCAGTCTGGGCCTGTTGAAGGGAAACTGCTACCATTCTTCCAGTTTGAAAAGACTGAATGGAGAAAAGCCACGCTAAACAACCCAAATGTCTTGAGATGGCATCTCCCCCACATCTGCACCAAACTCCCTGGAAGCAGAAAGTGGTTTTTTATAGTGTATAGAAAAAGTTGCTGATTGCTAAATGCTTCAGACTGGATCACAGCTCCACCACAACTGCATTAGGATATTCACAGTCCTGCCTTGCTGTATCTGCAGCAAGTTAGATGACAGACTGAGCTCTTTGTGTCATTCTGAGAAGAATGGTTTTGGTGTGTCTCTAGCAAAGTTTGGCTAATGTGCTGAAGATGTAGCACAGCTTGCAGAATATTTTTGCTTGCATGCTACAAGAATGTTCTTCCAATTTATTTGCACCTTGCAAGCTGAGTTTAGCAAAAATTCCATTGTTAATTTTTTTGTTGAAGTGTAAGTAGGTGATGCAAAATAATAGCCTAGTACCAGGAAAATCATTGAACTTATGGAATAAATTTGTTGAGCTGTAGGCTTCTGAGGGTCATCAGCTTGATCATGAGCAGGACAAAAAGGGCTGTAACTGCTTTTCTGGAAGCTAGAGTCAAAGACAAACCCAAAATGATTTGATTGTTATAACAGGCAATAATATGGAAAAGGTTGCAAACTTACAGGTTGTGGACCTTCAGATTGGTGAAAGCCATATAGTCGCTGAGGATACTTGTATAGCCCAATAAAAATCTTGCCAATATTGCTATGACAGCAGTCACTAGATGGCAACATTACCTGTACTCTTACGAGTCCATGTGTATGGGCATTGTCCAGCCTTTGGAAAGGTGTACCCTGTTCTGTGGAGTTCTTTCTTCTTCAGTGGGAGCCAGCCATAGGGGCTTTCCAACACATTTCTGAAGGGGGGGATTACTTGAAAGCTGGTAACTGCATACAGAGTGTCCAACAAGCCACTCCAATGGTGTACCCACCAATTTATTTTCACATAACTGTGCCAGAAGCATGGAGTGATTTAGTGTGCATGTATCCTACTCAGCTGTGCCTGCTGTCAGTGGGAAAGTTGTAGTGGGGGGTGGATGGGAGGTAGCAGTCAACTGGAGGTGTTTCTGTAGCCCCACTCACCTAAATCTGCCAGCAAATGTGAGTTAAGACCCCTTTTAATCTTTTGACTGGAGGCTGTACTGCCAGGGCTTCACATCTGCTACTACTCAGAGAAGCTGAGAGTATCCCTCTTCATTCTGGTCTTGGCAGGTTTTGCACATGGTTTTGATTTTGTGTGAAGTTGATTTTAGGTATGTGCCATAGAGGTTGTGCTAATCTACCAAAAAAAAATTCATAGGATTTCAATTTAGGATTTTAGTACCTCTGTGAGAAGTATGGTTAAGAATAATGCTCTAGATTTAGCTGTTTGCAGTTGATTGAGAAACTGGCTAGATAAGGTGTTATATTAAAAACTCTGGGTGCTGGACTTGGCTCATTTTTTTTGAAGGTTTCCTTGT
The DNA here is from genome assembly GCA_013397975.1 of Machaerirhynchus nigripectus. Lineage (NCBI taxonomy): Eukaryota > Metazoa > Chordata > Aves > Passeriformes > Dicruridae > Machaerirhynchus > Machaerirhynchus nigripectus. The sequence continues at coordinate 1,141,415 of VZRQ01008244.1, forward strand.
TGCAACTCTGCAGCAGTTTTTTAGTAAAGTTTGGCTTCTTTTTTAAATTCAAAGTTTCACTGACAAATTTATGCCTGGTTTACACAGGTTATCTGGAAATCACAGAACTTTTGAAGCATGCAAGAAGTCTGCCTTTCTGCCCTTTTTGCTGCAGATGTTGTTTCTATTATTAACTGTTAGGACTAAAACATTTCATTGAAAAAATCTTAGGGGGACCCCAACTCAGAAAAGTCCCAATGCAGTTAATGATTTCTTCTTAATTTACACTTGAATGCAGAATAATAAGTAATTGAGTTCTGAGAGTAAACCCGAAATCAATCAAAACTTCCCCTAATGAACTTTTATTAAAACATTTTAATTTGGGGATATTTATTTTAAATTGTGAAATTTTTAACAACTCCAAAGAATATTACTTGGAACAAATTAGTAATTTTCCTTCTCTCCATATTGTTCAAAGTTTCCCACTGTGATGAGGACATTGTACTTTTTGTTCTTGCAGCTATATATCCTATCAGGAAAGCCCATCCCAGGTTAACACGTGGGACAGCCTTTTCTCAACTCTATACTTAGCAGAGTAAGTCTGAGAAACATTAGTTTTCCCTCACCTGCATCATATTTGCTATTTGTGAACTAATTCTTCTTGAAGAAAAGTCAAAAGCCTGTTGTAAGTAACACAGCCTTGAAATGGGCCATAATGTTAGCAACAGCTTCATCTTGCAAATAAACAACAGAAATAAAGACATTTAAGACATTTCTCTTTTTTTCTCCACTAAGGAGAAAATAACTCACACAACCCCTTTGGAGGTCATTGCATTTTCTCTTATCATCCTGAAAAAAAGAGACTTGTGCAATATGAGCCATTGAGCAATGACATAGATTGATAGCCACACAGCTGTGCTCCTCCCCCATCAGTCCCATAACCTCTTGCGCTGGTGCTCATCTCCGTGGATGGATTTCATGCATAGACATTTAGGCATAACATCTTTCAGGATCAGTGGAATATTCTACTAGTAAAGATTCTTCAAAGCAGGACAACAGCTGATGGAGAAGGCATCTATCTATCAATTGGCATTACTTTTCTAGCAAGTACTAACAGAAAAAGAGGGGAAATATGGTATTTCTTTCTTCTGAAGTGCTGAACACTCACTTGAAATACTAAAATTGTATTCACTAGCAACAGCACCTATATGGGCTACTTGCCCTGTACTTACTAAGCTGTTGGATCCAAGTGGTGTTACTGAAAGCCCAGCCTGATGACTGCCAGGCCAACATGCTTTGCAGAGCACCAGAGTTTTTCCTGACTCTTATTTGCCCTTGGTGAGGGCCTCTGGTGAGCACTAGTGCTGCTGCTCCTCAGATCAAGTGAGGAAATTGAAATGTACTCGAATTAGAAACAGATGACTGGAATTTAGAGATGAGTTAAAACTTCTATAAGCAAAGGGCAAGAGTGATATAATTAGTCTGTCTTGAGACTTGTTTGCTTATGGTACATATTAGAGTCCTTATAGCTTTAAAAAAGTAATCAAAGAGACGTGAAACCAGATACAAACAGAACTCTTGGATTTGAGCTCTACAGTTCAATCTTAGATCTAAAGTACCCCAAGACAAAATGCCAGAGCCTGATTCTCTGCTGGTCCAGATCTTGCCACAGGTATGATTTCAGTGGAATCAGTAAGATGGTTTCAAACTGAGATGGGAAGTAATAGATGACATTGGAATTATTTCCTCTCTGCCTGCTGAAAATTTGGCTAACCTCCTTGCTTTAATAATGAGACAATTAAAGTACCAATCCTAACCTATAGGACTTGGATCTATCTGTTTTACAAGCTTGAATTTGATGATGAACTTCTTTTTTTCCTGCAGTGATCTCTTAGCTATCAGCATCCTTAAAGTATATTAAAATGAAACCTTCCAAGGAGGAAAGTGGTCCCCATTACTTTTTGGATGCTTTGTCCAGTGCTGGCTGTGCCCCAGGAGTGTGGTTATGTTGACACCCACTGCACTGATGTGTTGGTTGATGTAACACTGCTGAATGACTCGGAGAGCCTTGGATTTCCAAAGGCGTATAGCAACCGAAAACAAAAAAAGTGAAACAAATCCAGTAACAGATTAGTTCAGATGCTAAAGACAAACGAGGCTTTCTGTGGGTAACGCTTGGTTCTCGCCTCGTCCTTCAGAGCCCCTAGCTGTTAGCTGAGGCTCTCTGTTTTAAGTACTGTGAATGGGTGCACTAAAGCCTCTGATCAAATGAACACAGAACTGCAGATAATTAATTCCTGTTACAGCTGCAGGAGTTGAAGAATAACTTGTGCCAAAGTACAGCAGAAGGACAGAACAGTTTTATTGCTGCAAACAGCAGAATGTTCGGCACGTTTGTGCTGCCTGTTTCAGAAAAGCTTAGGTGGAAGGGTTGATGGAAACACCCACTTTAGTGCCACAGACTCATCTTGTTTGGCCAAGATCAGTAATGGAGAGACGTGACCTCAGAAGTGGTTATGATGGAAGCACTCAAATTGTGCAAGATGTGAGATTATCAGAGGATTTTGACAAAACTCATGGAAATTTTTGAGTGTGTTTTCAGGACCAGCACCTTTTTTGCTGTACAGTGATTTGTGCAGAGGACCCTCATCTGGAGCTCCATAATTATCTATAATTGTAATGGATTATTGGAGCTAGTAATGTAAAATTGGTAATTTCAAGTATTCCTTTTTTCGCTGAAATGCAGTTTTGTTGAATTTCCTGTATTTCATAGGAACATAAAGGTGATAAGCATTTGGATATTTTTGCCATTGGGAAAATTTATTCCTTTCCATCCTTTGAGATGTCTTAATTTAGACTTCAAAATGCTAGAGAATATTTTAAATGCTTTCCTGTTTTAATGTACAATACATGCATTTAGCAGTGTAATCTATTCTTATGGGTATAAGTTGACTTCATTCAGATATTTCCTAGAGAGTGTCAAACTCTAGCCTGTCATTTGGGATGTATTTTTTTTCTCTGCTTATGAACCAAACTCTGATTTCTGACCAGCCTTCCATGTAAGAAAGGACTGTAGAGCACCTAGTGTGCTGCTTTGGATGTTTCATTGCTCTAGGAGGGGTGTGTGTCTACACGGGGGAACAAAAGAAGAGTTGCTTTCCCCATTAAAGGTATAGGGTGTTTTTGGTAGCAAGTTTAAAATCTGTTGGCACTAATGCAGGGTGCACAATCCCAATATCAACCTGCCCGGAGAAAAGACATTTGGCTGGGTGTCGTGCAGCACTGTTCAGCAGGATCGCATGTTTTTCTGCCTTTCTGTCTGCTTTCCACCCCATTCGGTCTCAAGAGCTGCCAGGTTATCCTGACCCAAGTACAGCTGAGACTCCCTGTTGGTGGAGGCTGGGGGTCACTGTATTTTTCCTTTATTTTGCTCCGTGCCCAGACTGGCGTGCCAGGCAGCTGGTGTGGCCTGACACAGCTGAACTCGCACTGCCCTCTCTTAAGGAAATGCTTGAGGCATTGTCAGCTTTAAGACAGATTTAAGTGTCTGTTGCGCTAATTAAGTTGTGCAAAGGAAAAATGCTGAAGATCTGCATGTCTGGCTATTATGACTTTTCCCAGTAATTACTAATGTTTGACATGCAGGAACTGCCAGTTTTTGAATTGCTATTTTGTTATTGTTAAATTATAGTAAGAAATTACTTTGTCTCCATAACATTCTCTCAAATTGAAAGTACAATTAACAAAAAATCAAATTTTCCAGTTTGTTGCAAAGAAGCATCTGCAAAAATACTCTAGAGGACATGATGATAACCACAGTCTGCAGCTGTTGTGTTGCTGAGAGCTGATCTCAGATCTGTGGTCAATGTTGATTTCAGTTTTGTACTTCATGTAGGGATTCAACTTTTATTTATAAAGTCTTACTCCAAAATGTTGTGTCCACTCTTTGAATAGGGGATGGATCTGAGAGTCTAGAAGCAACCTTGTTATAAATTAGATAATTTACTGAACAATTAATTGGACATTTCATCACCATGCACTACTTTTTGGAGAGCACAGGAACTCCAAAACAGAGTAGCAGTTAAAATCGTATTTTACCATGGTTAAATTTAATTTAAAAACCCAGGGGCAGGCTGTGTTTGAAGAAACAGTTTTAGAAGAAAGGACGACTTGTTACCATTACTTATCAGACTGGAACGTGTCGGTGGGGTGCTTTCCACCTGAGAAATTACCCTCTTCAGAGTTTCATGTGGCCTTTTGTAAGATGGAGTTCACACTTAAGGACCCTGGAACAAAGACAGCTTTAACTCAAGTTTGTACAATTAGCGCTCTGGGTTTGTAGCATCACTAATGATGATTACAGTGTTGCAGTTTATCATGGAAGGGCACCCAACGATTATTTGTCTCCTTTTGAGTATCTCAATCCTCATGCATAGCTTTCCACTAGGAAACATCTGTTCCTGAGTGGTCTGACTTTGAACCTCAACTTCCTATCACGTCCAATGCAAAGATGTCTCCTGCTGGTGCTTATTAGAGAAGAAAAAAGAGAAAAGTATGCTTGGTTAATAATGCCATGCTTTGGGGATTTCACTTGTCATCTGTGGGGTCATGAAAGAAAAACTTCCCCACAGTAAGTCATAATTTGATGTGTTTTGGGTTCTCTGGTCTTTCTCCTGAGCACAGGACACTAACCACAGTAAAAGAAGGGATTTAGGCAAGGTACATTCTTTGAGCAGCATTACATTTTCAGGGATCTGGTTCATGTTTCCTTGTAGACATGTTTGGGACTAAGACTGCCAGCTTTTAGGTCAAATCTCTTTTGATTGTCAGGGTTTATTGGATTTTTTTTTCTCTTCTATGCAGATTCACTGGACTATTAATTTCTTGAATAGGCAGAAGGCTGCTTCAATTCAGACTGAGATGAATTAGGTGTCTCTGCAATTAAACTATAATCTAATCTGATGTTGCAAACTAATAAAATACTTTGCTACAATATGTGTATTCTGGATGCTCCTAAGTCTAATGTGCCCTTATTCTTTCTGCAAAAATGTTATGGAAACCTCCCTGCCACTTCTAATCTGACTGGCAACAATATGCAATCTTGCTTCAAGCTTCCTAGCATCTCCCTTAACAAGTGCCAAAAAGTCCAAAAGCTGCATGTAAAGCTGTGATTACAATCTTTCATTACCCTTGAAGAAAAACTTTTCCTCAAAGAAATTGCATTATGATTTTATGGAACCATCAGCAACAACATAATAGATAAGGAAAAACATACAATTCCACTGCAAAGGTGATATGCAGCACAGTTTAGAAAGAAAGGAAAGAAAGAAAGATAGAACGAAAAAAGCTAGACTTAATGCTTTTAGGAGTCTTTGTAGGCTTCTGTTTCTCTACAAGAAGCTTTTCCTATTGGAAACTTTGCTACCCTCTCTTAGGCTACAGCTATGTGTCAGACAAGCCGACAACATCTATTTGAACTCCTCTGAGTTGGGAGGTATCTTCAGTATTAAGTTTAAAAGTGGTCTAATTTTGGTAAGCTTTATTTAACTGGCCTCTAAAATGAAGTTGATGCCTAAAGTCTAATCACAGTCACTTTAGAGGAAATGCGGCCTCTAAAGGGAACTGATTTTAGTACTGTTTTTTTTTTTTGTATGGGGGTATTTGAAAGGGATTTTGAAGGATTTAAGAGAAATAACTGCATTGAGGTACAATTAAATTTGTGTCATCAGCCCTGATGCGTAAAATTTGGAGATTAGAGGCAAAAATGGATTCTTTGAACCTTTTGCTTAGAAGTGGAGTCCTTATATTTTCTGTTTAATACAAGCAGTAAAGAACAGCTGCTGCTCCAATAAATCAGAGCTCCATCAAGAATTGAGAAGGTGAATATACTGTACTAGGGGAATGCAGGACAAGAAAACAAGAAGAACAGGAATTGTTTGCCCTTTACTCAGAACCACAGTGGTGGTGGGAATGGAGTAGAATAAAGGAGAGGTGGAGCAGGAGACCCAGAGAAGAAAGACTCTGAAATTGGAGTGCAAAACTGCAGAAAAACAAAAGCTGCAGAGGTAGTCCTGCTTTTATCTCTTTCCTGAGGGATGGATGTCAGGGCCTTTCTTTCCGCCAGCCCAGTTTCTGTGCTGTCTTCACACCTGAGGGTATTTGGCCTCCTGCTACCTGCAAATGGAAGTAGCCGATAAGGGCTGTATGGCCATGTGCACGTAGCACACAGCTGTGACAGACCCTGGTGGTCTGTTGCATTATTTCCAAGCTCAGAGTGTCAAAATTGTGTAATTGTTACTGAAATTCCCTTTTTTTTTTTTTTTTTTTTTTTTTTTTT
>VZRQ01008244.1:1147761-1241060 GCA_013397975.1 Machaerirhynchus nigripectus
TTTTTTGTTGGTGGCATGGAATATAGAGGAGGTTAAGTTACTCATACTGCCACCCTGTTCTCCGAGCATGTTTAACCCAGGGGTCACACCAGGTGTGTGAACTGAGTAGTGATAAAATTTGCTGCATTGAATGCAATTGCTAGTATTCTGTTTCCTAACCCTTTGCTGGAGGCCTTCAGAGATTAATGGCTAAACACATACCTACTCATAATTGTGTAACAATAAATGCTCTCTAAATTCTATACGATATCACACTTGGAAGGCAGAAGGAGTGAAAATTGCTAATTCTCCAGTCAGTAATAGTATTTTTTAATAATTTCTTTGTAAGCTGTATGAACAATCTTTGAATATTTCTTTGTTTACAGCTTGTTCTGGGTTTAAGGTGGCTGCTTATGTCTTTGCCATAATATACACCCTGCAGGTCTATGTATCTGCAGGGGATTGTATAAAGTGTATATTGGGAGAGAGATTGGCTCTGTAGTTTCAGGAGCTATGTAACTACTTACCTGAGAAATGGCACTATCTCTTGTTTTCTAAGCATAATAAATAAAATAATGAATGAGTATTTCTCATTTTATATCTTTTTTCCCGGACACAGGAAGAATCTGCAAGAGTTATTCAAAATTTGTCTTTTACATAGTTAAGGAGTTAGATTTTAATGCAGTTGTAGCATTGGCTCCCTTATGTTTAGAAGTTTGTGAAATATTTGCTGTGAAAACATTTGTTTTAAAGCAACCACCATTCATGTTTTGTGCCTCTTCAGTACAAATTTTGTTGTGCTATCAGCATGTCATTGTTGCTGCAGTAATATCTCATGGATTACTATCAGTGCTTTGGGAGTCCGTCAGCTAGGAGATCAAAGTCTATTTTGAAAACCACAACTCTGACCCCTGCAGACTGGTGAGTAATTTGTACAATTGTTATAGAAAAAGGGTAACTATGGTAGAGGAGGTGTAAGACATAGCACACTGGACTATAGTCAGCACCACAGTTGCTTGAAATGTATGTTTGAGTTGTTCAAGTTGATTGTCAGCTATGTGGTATAGTAGGGTTAAAAGATTTTGCCCCAAGATATAATCCTTGATGTGTGTACACCTGCTGCATTGCTCTGCTTTGCTTTGTGCTCAAAGCTGTGCCATACCAGATTCCTTGGGACCTTTTGATGAGATAGGGAAAGACAAAGCCTGTGTGTAACTTTCGTTCTTGTTGACTATGTTAGTCCCGAATGGATAAAGCTCTTTGTCTTTGCAGTAGAGATCAAATCCAGGATTGGCCCTCACGTAAGGAAAATAAGTAATTTTAAGTCATTGATCTGAACCCTGAATTTTGTGAGAGACAACTCTTGTTTTGGTTTGTAGGACTGTGCTGGAATTGAAAAGACTCTTGGCACAACACAGAGCTAAATAACAGCTTTGAGATTTGGCCCCTAGGAATTTCCTGTTTAAAAATTGCCGGGCTTGGCCATGAACTTCGTATATGCAGCACACACCATGCCAGATGCATGTTCTCTCTTTTGCAAAGCTGAGGGAACTGAAGGCACTCATGGATTTTAGCAGGATCTGCAGAAGCTCTGACAGCTGATAGATACCAACGCTGTATCCATAACTCATGAGTTGCCATAATAACATATATAGTACTGCATAGCAATCAAGTAAGATCTCTAGCTTTACTTAGGATATCTAGAGTTTAAATGCAACACAGTGTACAAAATATTTTTTTTTCTTTTTTGCTTTATTTCACGCTTACATAATTTGGAGGATATGGAACAGCAAAGCATGATTTAAAATGTTAATTTGAAGATAAGTATGTAAGGTCTCTGTGGTTCTTTGAAATAAAGTAAAAAGGAGTACCTGATTCCAGGATAATTTTTACCTCCCTAAAACTGGTTCACCCTAAGTTGCAGAAGCTGCTTCAGGATCATCACCTGAGTATCTGTTCTTAAAACAAAGCATTGATTTGATTACAAACAATGCCTCAGACATTTAAAAGCACACCTGGTATAGCCCTGCATCCAATAAATATTTAAGGAGACTTAAAAAAAAAACCCACAAAACCCCAAAATCAACAAAACCACCTAGGAGAAACTGTAACCGAGCTGGATGATTCAGCCCCTGAGACAGGAGGAGCTAATGACCAAAGTGTCAGCTCAGAGAATTTGGGCAGGACTTGGAATGCTTCTCTTTTGAGCTCCTTGCAAATGCCTAAATGTAGAACCTCACAACCTTTCTGTTCGGCTTGGAGATATTACATAGATAAAGTTCCATACAAATATATGGCAGATGCTGTTTTGCACCAGCACAGTACAGTCTAGGACAGGACAGCTGCTTCTGTTGAATTAGTCCAGGTTCATTGGTAAGAGGGTGTTAGGGCTTCACCTGAGCAGCCTCTCCCTTGGCCTGGTTCATATTTCTAGTAGTAGTGACCTTTTTTTATTCCCAACCAGGTTTGTGTGTATCTCATAATTATTTCCCTAATCTCTTTAGGAGAATATCAGTGGGCTCAAGTAAGATCTCACAAAACCCAGTGTTTGAGTGTGGGTACATAAGGTGCATATGCTATAATTTTCTTAGAGATATGTCCTGTTTGTCAAGAGGAGAATTTAGATTAACATTTCTTCATTTCTTCTTGGCAAGTCTGCCAGTATTTCTTACCCCATCCCCCACTTTTGGGCTGTGGTACCTCCTGGTGTTTTGAGCTGCAGTTTCCAAGTGGTCTGCAGCTGGACTCCTACCTGAGCAAGTGAAAGTATAACATTTGGAAATGGTGTGATATGTATGGTTATATTACTTTGAGGGTTCCTGTTGGCCTTTTTACTTCAAGACTTGAGACATGATTGTTGTATATCTGCTTACAAATTGTTTCATGACCTAAACGATACACAGATCCTAACAGGCCATAGTTCCCCAAGTCCTTCCATGCTATTACATTTCTACTTCCTGGATCCCTTTTCTCACCTGGAGGTTTTTTACTCTTTGTTCTTTTTTGAAGAGATTTGAAATTGCTGAAACTTTCTCAATAAAAGTCAGTCCCTGCCAACTATAATTAAATCTTGTCTAAAGAGTTTTAAGGTGTTTTGTTTATTTCTTCTCCCATTAAGTATTGTAAAAGTTTTAAGCATATTTTCACTGTTAACCTTTTGTGGTAGGAGGAGGAAAGCTTCATCTTTTTTGGGCAGTGATAGTGGGATCAGCTGCAGTTGTGATAGAAAGCAGGTATAGTTTCCTGTTGGCTGGAGGTGTTTCAGGACTGTGAATCGCCTTTACAAGTGATCATCTTGTTCAGTAGCTCTTCTTTTTCAGCACTTCCTCTTGACTAACTTGGATGGTTTCTTGCCTCGCTTTTTGTCTCCATTGCCATCTTTGACACTAATTTCTTCTGACGTGCTCTGCAGTGGGTATTGGGACCTAAATGAGGATTTTGGATTTCACTAGGCACCGATCAATCTTTAAGCACAGGCCTGGGGATGAGCTCACTTACTTTTGAGTCAGGCAGCCTTGAAAACTATACAACCATGGGACTAAAAATTCTCCCCAGTATGTTTGTGCTTAAACTGGCAAAACCTTATGACTACTCAAAAAAAAAAACCCAAACTATTTATTCTTACCCAACTACAGGACGATAAAACACTCTATTTATTTAACAAATAATCACTTTGGGCTAAACTGGGTTTACTTTTCCTGAAAATATCTTCTCCCAAAGTTTTACTGAGGCCTTGTCCATGTTCACAAACTTTGCCAACGCTGGCTGAGAGCTTTAAAAAAAATAACAAAAACAATAGTAAAGAAAGAGAAAAATAATCCAGGAAGTGTTCTGGGTAAATTTAGATTAAGAGATGGTGGCTAAAAAGTCCTTTCTACCACTACTGTTTGCCTTGTTCAAGCAGTGATACATGTACAGAAAGGGCCAATTTTACAGATTTCCCTCCACTTAAGGTATTTGGTAGCAGACAGATAGGAGATCTACTTAAACCACCTGCGTGTGAATTATGGATTATGCATGGCTTCAAAGTGGGTCTGCTAACTTGGTTGAAAACAGCCTCCTCCTTCCATCTATGGGTGCACAGTCTGGGATTGATTATGAAATGACAGAGCTGCACTGGATCCAACATCCTGCGGGACAAGCTTGTACATTCCACCAGCAAAAACAACTGAAAGCAGGAGCATTTAAAAGAGAAAGGGGGCAAAAGTCAGTTGGCTTTTATTGCACCTTCAGGTGATTTTGGAAACGGACTAATGTTGGCATCAGGCTTCCTTGTTTCTCTACTTATCATCAAATACGTTGGTATGTACTGAAAACATAAGAAGTGAGAGACTTTTTAAAGTGTGTCCAAATGGGTCAGTTTCTCAACCCTTTTGAAAGATGAGAAATAAATAAAGGAGGATTAGAGAATTAAAGAAAGAAAATGAGGAAAAAAATAGAAAATGGCTGTAAAAATGAGGCATAAATTACAATGGAAGTGAAATAATATTAAAGATTTAAAAAATTGGTGGCTGAGAAAAGTCCATATCGGTATTTAATACATCCTTTGCAGTGAATGAAGGGATTCATTGAGTACTGCATTCTCCTCCAGGGTTAATGCTAGTTAAGTATTATTTCTCTTGGCTTTCTCCTCCTTTACCTTACAAGAAAAAAGCAGTGAAATACAGTTTTAGTGTGACAGTGAATAAAATATCTGTTTTTGTTCTTTTGTTCCTGTCCAGATTTTAGCGACGTGAGGCCTCTGTGCTGTGAATGTCAGACATGGGCAGCTGAGTCATAGGGAATAAAACGGAAGTGCAGTTGACCTGCCACTGTTAGTGTGTCCTATCACAGCTGTTTTTGTTTCCCATACAAGAGTTTTTCTTCTTTGCACAACTGTTCCTCTCTGAGTCTGCCCACTTAATTGTGTTGAAAATTGGTCCCTTTCTGTAAACCACTTAAGCATTCACAGTAGAGAAAAGTACATGTAGACTAAAAGCTTACTTGCAGATCCTAAAAGGTAGCACACATACAACTTCTACTTATAGAAATTTCACAGAGGCTGGAGAAGCAGCATCAGTGAACGCTGAACTGGCATCATTCTACACCTGAATAACCATGAGAGGCTGTGATGTGATGCCAATACGTGTAATTTATGTGCAGCTGGCTGGGAGGAGTTGAGAAAGACCACAGGTAGGCAATACAAACCCAAATGTTGCTTTTTCTTGTATGCAGTTCATCATGTAGCAGTGCCTGTGAAATATTGGGTAGGCAGAAAAACTGCCACTCTGAAAGAAACAGGATTAGAGAGAAAGATGAGTCATGCTATTGCCAGGAAATATTTTTTTTGCATTTCCTTACACTAACAAGTGGAGATTTCGTTCAAAAGGCAAAAAGTGCTGTGAGAGATTAGGGTGAGATGTTATACAAAAAAGTAATTAGAATGATATTTGCAAGCTAACAATCTTACTTTTGAGGTGCAACATTGCAGGTGCTTTGCAACAAAAGGGTGATGGATATAAAATGTTCACTCAGTTTTTAGAACCTTTTGTTATTGTTGTTGTTCATTCTTTGTAAGACATTTAATTCCCTTCCACCTGCCTTTTCCTAAGACCTCATGGTGCAATGGTGTAAAATTAGCTGAAGCTTTGGAAGGAAGCTCCAGGAAACAGATGATGTGCTTTCAGGCTAGACTGTCAAAACACTTCCCCAGAAGATCAGATTTATTCTGTATTGGATATTCAAAAGGGAAATAGTAAATTATGTTGCTGTGTCCCTTGGCTGAGGAACAAACCAATTTGAATTGAATGCATTAGGTTGGAACAGGGAATCCAGTATTTCTCTGGGGTGGGCTGTGGCTGAAGTCGTTCACTTTGTCCTAGATTCTGGAGTGAGTGTCCAGAGAGATGATTTCATGTAGCTCTATAATGAATGACATTTGGAAGAAGCTCCTTCAGGAATGCTAAAAATATCTTGCTCTGTTTAGCCTTTTTTTTTCCTGTTCTAAGCAGGTCAGATGGCTTGACAGGAAGAATTTTTTAAAAAAATAAGAAAAAAAATTGGGGGTATGTATCCTTGCATCTATCTTATGGGTATAGGAAATTACTGCCAAGAAAAATTCCTAGACTTTTTACTGTAATGGTATCTTCGGGACTTTATTTACAGTAGCCTTTGTCCTTTCCTCAAGTAGGCATATTAAGGACAAGGTTCTTCTGTCTCATGTTTTTCCAGGCATCACTAACATCCCTTCTCATTTGCAATGTATTTTCCTTCCATATACAGCAGCAGTGTGTGGATACACTGAACTACTGTGTCATTATCAGGAAAAAGTTGGGGGGTCACGCTCTCTCTGACCTTACACCTCTCAATGCAAGTGGCTGCTGTAGCTACATGTTCTGGTCAGGTTTCAGAGTTCATATGGAAAGAAAGAATTTATTCCTCCTTTGAAAGAACAGATGGTGTGTGAATACTGACATACAGGTCACAGTGGGCCCTCTTAGGCGCTGCACAAGAGGTCAGACTGTAAGTGAACGTTGTCATAAAGTTCACTGCAAGGGACAGGTACAAGTGTGGGGGTATGTTGGCATAAGGCAGTGGTAGCCTGGTTTGAAGTAAGGATGACCAAGAGGATTATTGGAAAAAATTGGAGGCCTATACATCTATCCTCTCAGAACGTGAGTAAGGATAACAAAGAGGATTACTGGAAAAATTTGGAGGCCTATACATCTATCCTCTCAGAATGTGAACTTATCTCCACTCTTTTCAATTTTGATTTTTTAAATTGCAATCTCTCTGTTGTTTCATATTTGCACTTTCTTTTTATGCATGTACTTTGACTTAGAAATATGCAAACCAGTTTTCCTTTGATAAGAATCGTCAAGATAATTTTTATGAGACTCAGTTTCTTGATTTTTATGCTGTGTCTGAAAACAGATTCATAGGTTTTGAAGACAGAGAGGACTTAATCAGATCTGTTATGTAAGACTTCCTTGAATTATTTCTGTCTGGAACTAGAGGAAGTCTTTCAAAAACAATAAAGGCAAAAACCTTGCAGTCTTGATTTTAAGTAGAGATTTCCTTTAATAAAAATAAAAATAAGTTACTTTGATTTGTTGTGTTTCAGAGAGTCATTAAATCCATAGCATTTTAAGGCAGTTTGAGTTGTTCTTATTTTCTTGTTTTTAAATTATAAACTTGCAAACAGATTTGATTCAAGAGAAATAGGGTTAAGAGAGCCAATATTTGCTATGGCTGTGTAACCTTTCACCACTTTTGGTTCTTCTGTGCTCCCTAGGTACTCCTAGTTAGCCCAGCTGAGCGATGAATGCACTACCACCATGCCATGCTAGTCCAGAAGGGTGCATGTGTTCACTGCCCACATCAAGTGGACTTGCTGCTGCTGATTTCTGTCTGCTTTTCCACAAGTAGAGAGCACTAAATGAAATCTCTTAGCCACAGTTTTTTTACAAAACTTTGAGATTTCTATCCAGTGTCTAAACTTGAAAATGCCCAGCCAATGCCAAGATGACTGGGGAGGGGTGCAGGCAGTAGGGGAACAACCAGGTTGGTGATGGTCATGGCTAAGCCCCTTTCCCTTCCGTGTCTAACTGACACCTGGTAAAATCTTGAGAGCTGGAAGACTGAAAGATGTAATAGTTCTAATTATGGCTTTGAACTGACCCCACAGATTCAGGTCTTCTCTGTTTCTACTTCATGAGGGCTGTAAACTTTACAGCTGGCTCCCATTCATGGAGGTTGTAATCATGACTGTCTTTGGGAAGTTTGAAGTTGGGTTATGCATATTCTGCTCTCTCTAATCATGCTGTCCATATCTTTCTCTGCCAATACAGCATGATTTTTCTCTCTGGGCTTTTTCATGGCAGCTGGAATATTCCATCTTCCAAATTTGTTGCCAAAAGCCAAATCTGTTGTACCATTTAATTTAGTAAATCTAATATAAATTGAGAATTCAGTACCACATGGTCATGGTGGACGGAGAATTTCATAGACATTGAGATGTTCTATGACTTTTGGATTTGCTGAGAACTATAACTGTAAGAGGCACCAGACGTTAATGAGTACGGAAAGTAAACTGCTGCTGTGTTGGTGAAGGAGAAATTATTCCTCCAGGTCATGGGTGACGTGATGAAGCAACAAACTGAAGGGAGTCAACAGCACACTGCCCACCAGCAATTACTTTTGGACCGTGGCTATAATGATTTTCCATATGTTACTGTAAAGACCTTCCATCTTTATTATAGACAGAACCAGCAATAACAATAAGAATTCATCTCATTACTGAAGGTAGAGTCTATTTGGGCAGTTATCAACATCCATTTAAATTCCTCTGCTGGAGATTTAAACTGGCACAGGCAACTACTGCCGAGGTCATAAAAGCTTCATTTCCCTTGTCCTAAGATGGCCAGCTGGTCTGTTGTGCTGCATGTGTACATGCTATTTTTACAGCACTGTCTATTGTTGCCAGTGGTGATGATCCAGAGCACTCCTGCCCAGTGGCAACAGGCTTTAGGAATGTAAGCTATTTCATGACTCTTTGCCTTTTCATACACAGAAATAAAAGTAATAATAGCCTTGGCTGGCTTGTATAAGGGACCATTAAAATAATCAAATAGAGAACATTGAACTCACATGTTGGAAGCCTGATTATGAATGGAAACTTAATTTAAAAATAGTTGCTGTCATGTCCAAAATAGCAGAAAGCAAACTAATATTTCTGTCTCTACTGTTTGATGTGACAGCATGTTTAAAGATCTATCATTTAATCCAGTGACAAGGAGGACAGCCACATTAACATGAAACAAGTACTGTCATCCTCTTTCTGGCATTGACTTTAAATTCAGTTGTGGATTTGTTCCATGGCTTGAAAGGGAATGTGCTTTCATTGACTGTCTGTGAAGATGGCATTCTGGATTGGGTCCTACGTACATGCTGCATGAGTAATAAGATATGTGAAAGGATGCGTTATGTTCTGAAGCATATGTGCAAACTTATCTCACTTTGCAGAAATTCAACATACATTAACATAGGGAGGAATTGTTTATACATTTTGGATTCCAGCTTTCTTTAAAATTCAAATAATTTATGACATTTCTATCTTGGTATGAGGTCAGATTCATGAGAATCATGAAGATTGTAAAAAGGTTGGCTTTTTTCAGTCTAGGATATAACTATGTTGACTGAAGACAGGTCTCTAATGCTTCAGCACGGCCCACTGGTTGCAACTTGCAGCGTGCACAGCTCTTCACTGGCACATGAAAAGAAACTGTCTGAATTTGCTTGCACCTCTGCTCTCATGAGTCTTAGGTCAGTGACTGCCAGCATGCAGATGGTGATGAACACCACAAGATGCTTTCATTGTTATCTTGCCTGGTTCTTGACAAAATTAATACCTTTATACAGCTTAAGCAGCTCTGTATTTCTCTTTGAAATCTGTAACTAACTAGTTCATGAGAAATTCAGTCTCAAGAAAGTCTCTTGACTTTCATGTTCTTATTGCAATAATGGGGTAGTTGAGGAAACTTTTCTTTTTCAGCACTAACCATAATGTTGCCTCTCCTGCGCTGGCTCAGGCATTTGGGTTGTTTGGTTTTCAGATTCTGTTTGCCACACACAAGTGTGATGCACACAGTTAGTTCTAGGCAGTACGAAGGTGTGAATGAGCAGCTGAGAGCAGAGATGGCTTAAGCTTACTTGTGCAGTATTGCTGCTGAAAGCGTAACCACAAGCTCAAGTTCTTGCTGCTTCTGGTAACAAGTCCGGTTTCAGAGTCTCTGGTTTCTCCTTGGGTGGTGACTGTGGGAGGAAAGGCTAAAAACAGCTAAAAGGCATTACATAACTTAAAATGCTTTATGTCTTGAGTTTGCTGGAGTTATGACTCTGGTTTATATGACACCCTCATGATGAAGTGAGGGAAACAGAAGATGAGATTCTTGCAGGCAGTGACGAACTAACTGGAAGGAGGACGTTATCAACGATCCTTTGTTATAATATCGTGCCCCTGAGCAGGGCCCTGGGGAGGTATCTCTGGACCTTGGTTTTGTTGAAAATTTACACAATCTGGAAGATGACACATTTCAAATTTGTAGATAACACCCAAACTGAGGAACGTCTAAAATTTGAAGAGAAATTGAAGAAACATTCTGAAGAAATGGGATGTATTTCTGTAGGAGTAAGTGCAGAGGAGGATGATGTGAATAGGCAGCAGTACAGATGCAGGACAGAGAATATAGTGAAAATAGTTGTTTACTAGAAAAGGGTTTGGTACAGTCATGGCTAAGCAGCTGAACAGGGCTCAACAGGGTTGTGTGATTTCAAGGAGGAAAAAGGCAGGTGCTTTGGAAGGTTCTAAAAGGTCACAGTATTCCAAGCTGCATGAAAAGAACCTTCTGATCTCATATTACTCTCCCGGGTTTAAGTTTTTGTTGCAGGTATAATCAGTTGGGTAGAAGAACTAAAATAGAAGTTTAAGGGACTGATGAAACATCTGCATGGAATATTGAAATCAGATTTTCTGAAACTACATGGGAAAGGAAATCATAGATTTGAAGTATGTACCAAGCAGCTGCAAAGAGGAGGGGATCAGTCTGGTAACCATGGCCCTGGCAAGTAGGAGAGGAAGTTATGGGTGTAAACTAGGACAAGAAAGGCTTCAGTCAGTTTTTCTACTGGTAAAGACAGACAGATGGTAAAGAACAGGTAAAAATTGCCTGGGGAAGCTGTAAAGGACCTCCAATAACAGAAATTCCACTAGGTTAGACAGCCATCAGGCAGGAAACACATAGGTAGAGTTCATCTTGCCTTGGGGCAACAGCAGGTTGGTGGAATAATCTCAATGACCTTTTGAAGACTTTTGCAGGCTGATTTTTCTATTAGTCTACAACCAGTTGCCCATCTTCTTTGAGCAGTACTGTAACACTGCCAAACTCTAGAAAAAGTATGTCTTCATACGCATTTTGCTCTAGACATAATCTACTACTCTTTGCAATTTACAGCTGATGCCTCCCAGGTATATTGACTCACTGGCCGTGTCCAGGAGCTGTGCCCACTGGCACCATGTTTTCAGCTGAGAAAGTCAATGGCTTTACATACAGGGAGAGGTGAGCAAAGTGTTAATATGATGCTTTCTTTCAATGCCAAAGGGATGAAAAATTAGCTTGTTACTTAAATTTCTAATAAAAATATCAGTTGGCTTTGAGTGCCATCTTGAGAAAAATGTCTGTATCCATAAATACCTGTTTGGTTTGTCATTGATGTATTGCCTCTTTGTAAAGCTAATAAGATGTCAAGCCAACTGTAATCCTGTTTAAATTTGAGATAAAAGATGTTAGACAGACTGAGAATTGTCACAAATATTTGATTTCTGACTTGGGCCAAACAAATTTAATTTGTAGGATTGTCTGAACCCTGTTCTTTCATTGTATATACATTATGCCTTTGCTAAGCATGTATTGGTGGGAGCTATCTATGATTACCTCTGTGTGGAGACCTGAGACTGATTTGAATAAAAGTGGGATGCAAAATGACACGCAGCATTTGTTGTTGAACCCGGAACTTTATTGATGCCAAGGCCGGTGTTCTCTGTAGTGTTGTTTCTAGGAAAATGTGGGGGACAATGAAATGGCTAGACATGGCAAAAAACAGTGCATATGTCCTGGTTCTGTCTTGAAATGAAGAGGCACAAAATATCAAGACAGAAAGATTTGGAGATGGACTGAAAATAAAGCACTTGAATCTTTCACAAAACAAACTATGTCTCTTGAGCTTCTTCCACATTCCCCACGTTTTCCATCTATGCAGAGCAAAGTTTTCTAGTTATAGTGCCTGCAGCAATATTCTGTCACCTTTTTCTGCAAAGCTTTGTTTTCAAGATAAAGGTAGAGTTGCTATACGAAACCACGAGTATGGCTCCCTGCAGTATTCCAGCTCATGAAGGCATCAAGTGCTGGAAGAAAAAGGGTTTGTAGTTAAACCTGATGTTTGTGGTGGTGTATGTGCTGTGAGAGACAGTTTTCTGGAACACAGTTCCCCATTCATGGACTCTCACGTAATGTTTTTAGGGACACTGACCTTCTCATCTCTTGATATCTTTTAAATATCTGCAGATTTAGAGGAAGAATGAAGGATATTTTACTCTTTTCAGATATGCTGTCTTATCTTCCTCGCATCTGAGGTCCCTAAATTTAAGATGAAAGACGAAATTGCATAGGCTCATTAACTAGTTTAGTATGTGCACCCTGAGCTTGCAAGCCATTTATCACTGATCCCCCCAGCCTTAAACTAGAAACCACAGGGTCTTTTTCGGGATACAGGTAGATTTGTGGAAAACTAATGCTCATTTTTCTTGTGGCTGCCTAATAATCATAGGGTATTTTCTATGCCAACATTTTTCTAGTTTAACGAGTCTGAATGAGCAAACAAATCCATCTTTTTGAGCTGGCACCATAGGACTACATAGGAAATCGTTTGTGCTGATGCTGCTGAAACAGCAATGATGCCTGATATTGCTGGTGCAAGAGTCTGAAGATGTTACACGAAAAAGCTGCTATCACTAGACCTCAAAAGAAAATGATAGTTACCATGCTGACTTTACAAGGTGTGTCAGTTCTTGCAATGACAGCTGCAGAAAGCTGTGGTGAGGCTTTCCTCATCTCTTCAGATAGTCTCCTGACCCGTGAGTCTGCTCCTGTCTGTTGCAAGCTGGTGAAAAGATATTTTCCTAGCAGGGAACTACGGTTTTGAGTACACAGTGGTGGTGTAGGAAGTGCTACAGAACAGGCTGTGTGCTCAGTGCAGTCTGAAGCCACGTGCTCTCCCCTGCCTTGCACTGAGCCAAAGCATATGGTGTGTGATACTGGTACTGGGGATGAAAAATCATACTTGCAAGCAGCCATAAAGTAGCACTGCAGCTTCATCCACACCAAAGCCATTAGAGCTGATGACTCTCTGCTAGAGAGGACAGCAATGGTCAGAGGAATGTGTTGAAGGACTAGCCATCGTAAGTGATTGACAAGTTCTAAACAGAAAAACAATCAGGTCTTGTAATACAGCTTTTTTTTTTCTTTCTTCTTGTATAGATATTAGAAAATTTGCCATTGAACACAATTTCCATGGAGAACAGTAAAAGGCTTTACCTCAGGGGTGACCCACCTGTCTGACCCTGTGTATTTTTACATGACAAAACAAAACAGTGTATTTTTATATGACAAAAGACACAAGATCCATGCCATCATTAGGGA
This sequence comes from Machaerirhynchus nigripectus, assembly GCA_013397975.1. Taxonomy (NCBI): domain Eukaryota; kingdom Metazoa; phylum Chordata; class Aves; order Passeriformes; family Dicruridae; genus Machaerirhynchus; species Machaerirhynchus nigripectus. The sequence goes on from VZRQ01008244.1 coordinate 1,160,976, forward strand.
GCCAGCAGCATTTGAAAAGTGGGAGACAGCAGGGCCCAAAGATGCTACAGAGTGTGCTTAGGTGTCCTGGAGTCCTAGCATGGCTGGGGAGTGGTGGCTCTGGGTCTCCTAAAGCTAGGTACTGAGGTGGTGCTGCAGCTCCTGCCTCAGGAAGGTGTTGGCTCTACACAGAGTCCCCGCTTGAACTGCTTGGAAACTACAGGTTGTGGCTGCCTGTATCACAATTTCCTGAAGTCTTAGTGAACAGTCTTTTCAACTGGCCTTGATCCATAGACCTCTCAAATAGTTCTGTTCTTCCTCCGCTTGCTGCCTTCATCATTTAAGAAATCTTATCTTCTCACTCATGTGGATGAAATCTCTGTGGGTGAGAACTGGGAACTTGTCTTCAAATGGAGCAGTGTTTTTTCATGAAGTTATTTTGACGCTCCTGTAATGAATGGAAGATCTTATGGCTGTTGGGCCTGCGTAGGGGTTTGCAAATCTGTTCTTCAGAGGTTTGTGATCCAGTTCATTTCCATCTTCAGTACTAGGGCAGTTATTGAGAGGGTTTGAAATTCAGGGGGAAGTCCCCTGTGGTTTTATGCTGTTGTCATTCTCTAATATCAGCCTTTATTGTCTTCCTCTGAATTTTGCTTACTCGATGGACTGTATGATTAGGTCTATGTGGGCATATTATATTTCATAATGAAACACACAAATGGGGTATTATTATTCATTAATCTAGCAATAACAAGTAGAGCTGAGCAAGGTTTTAAATGCACAGCATGTTTTCTGATTTAAAGATCTGTGTCATTCTTAGCCTTTTGGCAGATGCAGCAGAAACCAATGCAAGTTTGTGTACCCTGCTGTGAAATGGGGACTTAAACTGGGAACATATTTATAAAGATACCCATGCAGCAGTACACAGCTGATATGTGCATCTAGTATTGAACAGGAAAAGAGAAAAATAGTTTTGTCACTTGTTTAGTAAGTACTTGATGAAAAGCACTCTTGAAATCTAAATGGACATCAGATTTTGAGGTGTACCTGACCATATTGCAAATAACTTATGCAAACTGTGGTTTTTAAAAGATGTTACCAAGCTGCAGATTAGAGTTTAGGAGGTTTTTTTTTCTTCTGTATGTGGCTGTTCTGGGAAATTGGGGAATTGGACTTGTATCTAAAGCCTCATAGTTAAAGCATGGTTATATTATTTTTTTATTATTTAATTTTCTTTAGATGCCAACAGTCAGGAACAACCAATAACTATTTGGAAACAACCAAATCCAAGTCACGGATGCATTTTAAGCTCCCACTGTGGGTCCTGGAAGTTCAGTGGGACAAAATTAAAAGCATCTCCTTGCATAAAGACTATCCTTCTTTCTTTTACCCTCAGCTCCTTGAAAAGCAAAGAATTAGGGATATTTTCTGTGAGAAGGAAACATGTCCTTCAAGACCTTGTGAGAATTCTAGTTGATCAGTGTGAAGATGAATAATCATATGGCACCATTCCTGCTAAATTTAATGCATTTGTGTAGTCCACTGACCTCCACAGGACTATTCCTGTGCTGTGGTTTTGGTCCAGTACTTACCAGTTTGTTCATTTGGAAAGCTGTTATAATTGTTGCCAGAGATTCAGAAGGGCAAAGGCAGCGGTCTGAAGCCAAAATAAGTTGCCAACATAAATTTTTAACATGTCTTTTTAGAATAAATGTAGAAGACTGGAGCACCTGTGACTGTGCATGTGCAATGGTGAGTGATGCTTTTCAAGCTTTTATTGCTAGCAATAGTAATGAGTGGATGTTGCTGTGGTTTGACACAGGAAACAGACAGTACTAGAGCTGTCCCTGCTATCAGTGTGCTATAGGGCAGTACAGATTCATTGCACCACTGTTACAGCTTGCATCCTGGAATTTGGCAAGCTGGAGCAGTTCTGAGGCTGCACGGTTCAGACTGTATGTTCAGAGCATGCAAAAAGATGTTTGAGTATGTATAATGATAATTCTATGCAATCTGTCAAGTAGGCTTTTCTATTTATTAAAAGGAGAGTGCAAGGAATAAATCCTTCTCTTGCTGGTAGTAATTATCTCCAAATTTGCAGATGCATAAAGAAAAGCCTGAGCAAGATTTTCGCTTTATTTAAACTTAGGTTACTTTTTGCTGCACTGCTGGTGGTTTATCTAAAATGATACCACTTACTGAATCCTTGTGGCTGAAAACAAAGCTGAAAAACTTGTTGATAAGTGATTTCTTACATGTATGCATGTGCATGTAAACGTATAAAGACACCATTGAGACAAGTTTCATGCAGCTAGTTCTGCAAATAATAATGAAGACTCCATTTTTTATTTTGTCATAGTTACCAGACTAGTCTGTTAGATTTGTCAGGTTGCTGTTTACAGATGAACCCTTTGTTGTGACATCCAGATTTATAGTTCTGATCCTTTCACTTTCAAATGTTGCCCAAAGGCAAACTAAATACTAAGAAACTACACAGCTGCTTAAATTCAAATATTTTGCTGGAGTGGAAAGCCAACCTTTCCTATCCTTTTTTAGAAAGATCTTGATATGTGACAATCATGGCACTCAGCCACTGTCATGTTGGAAAAAGTATGCCATTCTGTGGTTTATGTTGCTACCATTACAGTATTAAAATAATTTTGGTAAGTCTCTGTCTCCTCCTTAATTACTTCTCTGTGAAGGTGTTGGTTTGCTGGGTCTCTCTCAGCTTCTTGTCTTACAGCTGGAGGTGGCTGTGTGTCCCTCTGCTGCGGGGTGTGGTGACAGCTACCCCACTGCTCCAGTCAAACATGGGCTTCATTTGCTCTTACATAAATACAAAGTATGGTAGTGTGGGTTTTGTGCACCTCTCTCAAATCTCAACCCTGCAGCAGAAGTTGAAAACAACTTCTGCATCTGATTTCTTCTTCTCAATACCTGTACACTGACAGTGCAGTGTAAAATTAGGAGTAGGAGAGCTTTTGTCATATTGAGAGGAGAACTAGGAGTATTGGAGACCAAAAGAGAAGGAGCTTGGAGATGCATTTCCCTCCTGTGCCTCTGGCAAACATGAAAAATGTTGTGCTCCTGAAGAAATGTGCTTTGCTTTTTATATGCTTTTCATATGTATAACCTCTGGGTTATACATACGAAAATTCTTTCTGGACTATTTGTAAATTGTGTGTTTTAGGAAAGCTGCAAAAGATCAGGGTATTAATGATGTTCGTTGAACACTTTTATTTGAACCTGACGTGATCAAGATGCCTACAGGTGACTGACTTCAGTGGATACCAAGGATTCAGCCCACTTCTTCTGCTTTCTGCTGGGAATTTTGACAATAGGGATTACAGCTGGTAAAGGTTGTGAGGCTTTCTATAATACAGACCCTTTTCCTGTTAAGGTGGTGTGGAGAGGACTCGATTTGTCAAGACCTTTCTTGTACTTTTTTTTAAATTCAGTTCTTGAATGTGAGGTCACAGTCTGTCCCTTTGCATCTGACTCATGGACGTGGTGAATGCAATAGTGAAAACTTCTGTGTCTGACTGATTCTTTACAACATCAGAACTCTAAAGTTTTGGTTGCCTGCTCTCCAAAAGTGGATTTTTTGTTTCAAAGCAAGATAAATGAGTAGGGCCACAGATGCAGACCTGAATGATGCTAGAGAAACATTTGCAACAAAAAAGGTTGACAGGATCAAAACAACAAAAGGCTAAATTTAGATCTGCATTACTTTATTTAAATGGGTTTTGAAACATTTACCAGCAGCTTTGAAATGCTGCCATGGTCTGTTAAAAAAAAATTGTGAACAAAATTTTCTCACTTAAAGTTTATATAAATAATGGCAAAAAGAAACCCCTCAATTTTTCAGCATTTATGTTTTCCCCATCCTGGCAACAGTAAACCTACTGTCTTCTTTCTCACCAATAACTGCATTTTCCCCCTTTATTCATTGTGCTTCCTGGTTGAAGTCTTCTATTTTGAGAAAACAAAGAGCTTTGAAGATAATTGTTTTATTAAATGTATGTAAAATTGTAGTGGGTCAGCTCTGTGGTACACCACCCTTGACAGTCACTCTTGACACTTCCTTCTGTGCTAAAAATAGAATTACTTGGTACTGTGGTGAGGAATGAGTGGGGGGGGGGAAACAAAAGACTTTTTAAGAGGTGAAGTCAGGAACATGTCTGTTCAACATGGCAGAAAAGATTCATTCTAGATGTTTCTTGTCATAGAAACAATGGTCAAGGCTGCAAGGTGACTTAGCTGTGGCAGGCGGGGGACTTAAAGACATTTCCAAAATACCTTGAAGCCATTCCTTCCTGAAAAAAGAGAAAAAAAGCTGATGACTGATTTTGATGGGCTTTTTTTTGTGCCTGTGTGCTGCCAAATGAGTTATGTAGCTCTTGGCTGATGGCCTGTAGCTCTGAGAGACTCAGAGTGCATAATTATGAAGCTCACACCAAGTGCATAGTTTAAGCTTGCATATTCATCTTTCTTTTGACATGCCATATAGCCTGTTCTTCTGGAGTCTATCAACTGCAATTACAATAATGCAAAATGGTCCTCTGTGTTTTGTTTCTTACGATCATTAATGTACATAAAACATGTGTAGCTCTGGTTGGCCTGTGGTGGTTGGGACTTACTCATTCCCTAAAAACAATAAAAGAGGAAAAAGTGGCTTGGCCAAGAAGACCTAAGGCCTTTTAAAATGTCTCGTCAGTGAATGGACATCTGGGAGACAAAGTCTGAGTTTATTGGGTGACTCCTGAATTTCCAGGATTTGCTGATTGAACTAGTTCATTAAAATTTGGATGCACTCCCCGTGTCAGGGTTTTGGCTCCCTTTGGCCACTTTACATTTATCTCTAGCTTATGACACTCAAACAGCCTGTTTAGCCTGTCTGCTCTTGAATTTGCCTTGAGAAACTCTAGCTGTTGTTGCCAAGTGCCCATCATCTCAAGGAAGAGTTATTTATTTTTGATTGTCTCTCTGACATGCCATGAATGTAGAAAAAGAAAATTGCACAGGGGTTTTGAGAGGCTTAGATGTTTAAGGAAACACTCTGCAGATTTATTGAAACGGTTTAGAAAAGCACTGGCTGCTGACAGTGCCCCTTTACTTGATACCTCATTTGACAAAATCACGTGCCTTCAACTCAGGGTGTGATATGAGTGGGTTTACAGTAGGTCACTCTGAGACTTTGTTTTATTCCAGAACCAGAATTTCAGTTCTTGGGTTATTAACAATGTCCCGGTCAGTTCAGGTGGTATCTGTGAGGCTCACCTAATATCCTACACAGAATAAAGAAAAGGGAAGAATTAGAGCAATTCCTCATACAAGGAAAGAGGGTTTTCCACTAGGTGCCAAGAGACAAGCCGCTCAGAGCACATCTACCAGCTGTTGCTGGGGTGATACAATAGAGAAGTGAATCAGGACAGGAGGCGACCCTGGCTCAGGTTTAAAATGAAATTTAGGCATCATTTAAAGTTGTGAGGCCCAAGTGACTCCAGGGTCTGTCTGGTTTTGGAGCTGATTTATACTGAGTGAAAAGCACATGTCCACACCATGCTAAAGGGGACAGGGTGGGGGGAGCTAAGAGATGCTCGTGTTAGCAGAGATGGGGCTGGAAATGGAAAATAGATTGCTGGATTAGAATGGTGCTATAGGGGATCTCACAGGACCTGCTAAGTTGCTGAAGGGATGCAGCTATGCTGGCTCTTGGTGTGAGTCTCTGCAGAACCAGAATGTGGGGAGGCCCACTTTGAGCTCGTGCTACCTCAGAGGTTTTGAGCTGCAACATGGCTAGTGCTCTGGTTTTCCAAAATGCTTCTGAATGTCCCTCTCTTATGTGGTTTGGACCTTTGTGCTGGTTTAAGTAGTGTCAGAAGAAACTGTTGCGTATTTTATAATCTGGGCCAAATGATCTTTCCATTTGGGGAATTCAACCTTTTAACATGCTTTAACTTGGGGACCAAAATTAGTCAGAAAATTCTTCCTAGCTGTGTAATTTGCTAAATAGTCCTTGTCATTGGGATTTTCTAATATTGTTCACTTTTGAATGTAATCTTGCTGGCAGAGGCTACTCTATTCCAGGAATAAATTACTCTCAAAGGAGAGTGACGGTTAATGTTTCCATTATTACCTTCATATGGTGGAGGTTAAAAGCTATGTTTTCACCATAAAATGGGGAATTTTTTTTTCTTCACGTAAGAATATGGATCTTGAGATAACTAGCTGACTGTAAAACCAAAGCAAACCAGAAAATCATTCCTTTCCTTCTGCCAAAAAAATTCCCCTTCTACTCTCCCCCTCCTCCCCAGGAGTGTGTTGACAGTTTATACGTCTGACTGTAATTATGCATACTGAGATAAAAATAAACCATGCTTCTTCTGTTACTTATCTCAGTGTAAAATCCTACTTTGACATACAAAGCATACATTTTACTGTTATTATTCTCCTCACTTAAGGAGAGAGCCTCTGGTTTTGCAGTATGTGGGAGGGTGTTTTAGTGACTCTGTGTGAAGGGACACACTCAATACAATTTTTTTTGGGCAGCTATAGGGTTGCCAACTGTTTTGTAGGCCAGTCTGATTGTGCATTAGAATTTCCATCCTTGAATATCCCTGGCAGCCTGAATTCAACAGCAGTGATGTCAAGGCCCAGAATGACTCAGTAAGGCAGAAGCAAACTGCTTTAGAAAGTAGTGCATGAAAATAGACGGCACCAGATGTTGATATGAAGATGTGAGGATATCCAAATGACTAACTGCATGCAGAGCCTACCTGAGTGATATGCACAGAGTATGTGCAAAGTGAGACTGGTGAGACTCCATTTGGCTTTGGAGTTAATGGACTGCTTGAAACAGGTGTGTGTGTATGTGTGTGTGTGATTGGCTTTGCATGCAGAAGCAAATCTGAGTGAGAGGAAGGATGTCTAGATGAGAAATTAAGTTCCCAGTCAAGCTTTATTGCTCACGTGTAACCACTGTGCCTCAATTTCTTACCTATAATATGGAACTGAGGGTGCTCCCCACCCTGTCCCTCAAGGTGTATTTTGAGGGTGAGAACAGCTTTTATTCTGACAGGCCTTGTTAGAGTAAGATTAAACCTTTTTAAATTGTTATGATTATTTTAGGCAGCACATCGTACTCAGTCTTCACTTGTGCTCATGGAGTGTTGTTATTACATTTGTCTCTGAAGTTTCATTTAAAATGTCATCGTAAGTCAAAATGAAACTGCCAATTTTTTTCCCTCATTTCATCTAGTTTTGATGTGAAACTGTACATTTCTTATAGTTCTTTAGATCATAAAGCTTTGCTTGAGGCTGGGCCCCAGTTGACTGAACAGTTATGCAAACATTAGCAAATTTTCCCTTGAGCTAAGTTTCACGTTTGCAATGAAATCTGAACTCAGGCAAATTTTTTCATTGCAAACATGTAGGCAATGCATGAAAGCTGTGCATTTTCCTGTCTGCTCTCTGGATTGATCTAATTTTTTCATTTTTCTCAAGTCTCCTAAGTTAATGACATAGCAGAGTTGTCATTAATTTGCAGCTTAATATCTTCATGTTCACCATTCGGTAGAGTGTGTGCTGTAGTTTTGCAAGGCATTTTTGGTAATCTACGCAATTAGAGTTTGACTGATGGTTTGCATATCAAGATTTTAGCCCAGGCATTAAAAAAATCTCTCCTTTTTCTTCTTGTCCTGGTCTGAAACCCCCAATGTACTTTTGTTTGTTTGTTTACAAGCATGTGTCATTTGAAACAGAAGGCGGGCAGATTGGTGTGAATGTCTAGTCCCCTCCTGCCAGATTTTATATTTGGGCTGGAGTGGCGGATGGCTGTTGTTTTTGTAGGCTGGCAAGAAGTGTAATTACACAGAGCCCTTCCACCCCCTTACGGCACACTTGGAGCGTTCAGTGCCGCTCTCTGCAGTCCGCGGAAATCTGCCCTCAGAGCGGGAGCCCTGCCAGCTCTGAGTGGTGCTAATCGAACTTCTGCCACCAGCAATAATTATCAGGAGTTACACCTAAAATTCCCAGCTGTACAACGTACATAACATGCAAGGTCTAGGTTGCTCTTCATCCTTTTTGTTTTTTTTTTTTAACAGATTTTGGTTTTCTGCTCCGTTTCAGTTCATTTTTCAGCCAGTTAAGAAAAATTAATTGCTTATGCATATTAACAGCCTACGGGAAATCTTGCACCTTTCCCTCTATTCCCTCCTTTCCTCTCTCCCTCCCTCCTTTCATAAGCACAAAAAGGAATACTTCTAAGCTAGCGCATGAGTCAGTAATCTTGATTTATTGAGCTGAGATACCTTTGCCTGTATGCGATTAGAGACAAATTAGAAATTCTTGTTGGTGCTAGTTTGCAACCCCAGATGTCACAGCTTTGAACAGAAAAGAGAGCAGGAAAATTTGCAGCAGTCCTGAAGCTGCAGAAGCCATGACTGTTCTTGCTTTATGCTTTCTCCTCTCAGCAAGGTTTGAGGAAAGCAATGTGCGCCCTCCGTGATTTCCAGACGTAGTGAGATCTGTTAGCTTAAGTTTCCAGCAGAAGTGGTGCATTTGCAGCCAAATGCTGGCATTTGCAATGAACTGGGAGAGGTGCAGACAGTTTTCTTTCACAGGTCTTGCTGTGGTAGGGGAGTAACCTTGCGCAGGGGACTATGCTGGGAGGCTGGGGTTCCTTTCTGGACCCTGTAAAAAGAGTTAACTGAAGTTACTGGTGTAGTACTAGCTATCTAACAGGACTGTTAATAGGGCATTAGTCTCTGAACTATTGTATCCCTTGCTGGCTAAGGACATATCACAGAAAAATGGGAGCTGTGGTTTTCCAAATCCGGTAATTTGTGTCCTAGTGCCCGAGTGGCAATGAATATCTAGTGCTTTCCAACAAGAAAGGCTCTTTATGAGCAACTGGTCATTGCATAATATGGCATCGAGGATATAAATTAGACTGACTACTGAAGGGAATCTGTTTGTGTCCTGAAGCATAGTATTTAGAGACATTTTTTAGTCACAAAACTGTCCTATTCTTTTTATTTATAATGTACATAATGTTACTAGCTCTTAAATGCATTAAAGAGTTCTCATTCTTTCAAGCATGTGCACAGTAACCCTCAGTGGGGATTTTGTTGGTTATCCTTATGCTCCCAGAGGCAGAAATGGGGCTGTTTGGACTGGGAGCAAAACAAAGCTCATAGGGAAGGGTCCTTTCACAAATGTAGGGACATTATTATTTTTTTCCAGTGCACAACAACAAATCCTCTTGTTTTGCTGGTATTATTTTGTTACCTCATCCCTCTTCCTCACTTGTCTTTACAGCTGAATGACCTTTCACGTGCGTAGGGTCAGTCTTTGAGATAAATGTCCATCTGAAGAAAGAGAAACAGAAGGTATCACAGTGATAGATCTCCAAGTTTAAAGTTCCTTTTGAGCATGCAACAAATGCATAAAAGCATTCAAATACATAAATTTATGCTTATTATATCTTGATATGGATACCTGATTTTGTACACTAGCTTCTGCCAAACATTTTATGATGAAGTGTACACTAGCTCATCAAACAGCAACAGCCCCCTTCCCTTCTCTCCCTGTATATTTATGCAAGTGTTTGGGTGAATTAAGTGGCATGCAATGTTAAAAGAAGAGGGAGATGTACGAAAATTCAGTAAAATATTACTGGAAAAGCTTGTTTATTGGTAGACATGGTGAAAAGCACAGCAGCCCACAGTATGACGACTAAATACATCTAGAGCATGTAGGTACTTGGACTGTTGCTGTTTGATGAGAACCTGATCATGCCTTTTTATCCATTTGCCCTCCAGCTTGGCCATGCAGGCACAGGAGGAACTATAACACGCAGCAGATGCCACTGCAAGCCTATCTTCTCCTAAATTTTCCTGCAATATAGAACCTTGTTCTCTTTGTAAGGTTGCAGTTAGTGACAGCTGGTTATATTGGGAAAACAGGCTCTGGCATTTTTCAGCTCTCTTTGGTCCGTTTGTTGCTCAACTAATATTGGCATCTTTTCACACGGGTGTGTTGGGTTGGTATAGTTTTTTAGCAGGTCTTTCCCCATTCCCTTTCTTTGGCTCAGAATTCTGAAACCTGGTTCTGCTGCCTCACCTCCAAAACTCACACCTTCACCATTTTTATGGCAATGGAAAAATCAGGAGTGACACAGAGCAAGTCTGGGTGATTGCTGAACCACCCCTGGACTGTCTGCATACCATGGCAGTGTTCACCACTCTGCAACAGAGAAAGAAGCAGCCTGTTTTTGCTCTCACTTTAGGTGTGTTTTCACAAAGAAGCTAGAGATCTAATAGCATGAGAGAGTTCCTCTGTTAGGGTACATAATATTTTCCTGCTTTTATTCATCCTAGTTTGAATTTTGCTGTGAGTTCTTAGAAAGTCTTGTAATTTTAAAATTTTTATGTACTCCCACAGCTGTGTACACAGACTTTAGCTGAAGTTCATGTACTTCTACTGAGTGACACAAGCTGCAGGCAATTGCTGTCTGCAATTTTTCTCCTGTAGCTTTTTCCTCGAGCTGCTCAAGTACCAGGGGAACCTCAGCTCTGACTAGTTTGTTAATTTATAATAAGAGTTCAAAGATCTCTGGTGCAAACATGTTGGTTCACAGTGTACAGCTTTGCTTCTATTAGAATTACAGATGAAAGATGTTCTTCCAAGATATTTAATGTTTCAGATTAGTATTATTAACTCAACTTAATTCAGGCTCATCAAATCACTTGCTTTCTATGCATCTCTTTTCCTCCCTTCCTACACCCATCTGTTGGTTCCTATGTTTTCTTATTATATTTTTTGTTTCATCTACATATATTTTTGCTATTTCTTTGTTGCTTAAACCAGAATTTTCCCTGATTTAACATAGTAAATAAAACCAAGGACAACATGGAAAACATCTGAAAAGATTAGTGCCAGCTGCAATCATGTCAGCAGTGCAGTTTATATTTAGAGGGGAAGCGTGCTGGAGAGGAGGTGAAGAGTTCAGAGTGGGATTCGACCTGACTGCTTGGATCTGAGTGAGGAAGGACTGGCTGCTGCTAGGATCGAGCTGGCCTTCCCAGCTCTTGTCATGGTGCTCATTTCAGTCTATTATCAGGGCTTTTCCCACTGCAGCCTTGGAAAGCTGTTTGGAAGGAGAAGGGTACACCAACACCCGCCCTTTTGCTAAGAAGCCACAAGAAGCTTTCAGTGTTCTCTGTTCTTGTGAGTTATCTGGCATTAACCTGACTCTTAATTCTATATCCTACTCAGTGGACCACAAGTCTTGATACTTACTGTGAGTTTTTCTGTCCTGGTAATTGCATGTCCCCTTCCAGTGCTTGTTTGTCACTTATCCCAAAATTCATGGCTCCATTCCTACAGTTCTCTTGCCATGGAGGGAACTATTTATGGATCCCCATGTTACAGATGAGGCACTGACGCTGACAGAGTGGTCACAAAATAAAATTCTGGAAGAGCAAGGATGGAGCAAATCTCTGTTGATAGAAACACAGCTGAAATTTGACCCGTTGATAGGTTTTGAACCTGACTACCATATCAGTAAGCTTTGTTGCAATATTTCTTCTATTCCTTGTGATCAGTTTCAGGAGAAAAAATGATACAAGTTTGGTTTTTTTTTTTCAAATACTACACTGTATCTGCTTCTTGCACTACAAGTACAAAAAGGAATTTTTTAAAAACCCACAGTCAAGCACAGAATAAAACATTTATTAAGAGGTCTTATATAATATCTTTTTAAAAGAAGAAATTTAATGAGATGTCTTGGTGATGGAATGTTCTTTCCTCTGTATTGTCTTCACTAATGTACTGTTGAAAGTGAAGATTAGAGGTTCCAGCTAGCATAAAACTGAAAAATTTGAAATAATTGTTTTGTAATATTATAATTTGGAAAGATAAGAAAATTGTAGCTGCTGCCTGTTAACACTGCAGCTAGCAGAGCATCTGGAAATTGGAAAAGAAAGCCATTAACTCAAATGATGCCTTTTATTAGTTGAAGGAAGTTAAATCGTCGTACTCAGACACGAAAGGACCACGCAGACACCGTTCTGTCAGGATAAGGCCTGGGCCAAAAGAGAGAGAGCAAGAAGGGCCAAGGTAGGGCAAGTAGAAGGAAGAAGACCGGCCCGGCCCTTTATTTTGTCAGTTATATATCTTTTTAGAGACAACCATGGATTGGAGGATGGGGTTACCACCTCTCCATGACACTGGTCAGACCAAAAGTCTATCATAATTCTCCGCCTAACAAAAGGAATGATAATAATAGATATTGGTAGGTAAACATGCCTGATGCTTACAGTAAAGTGCCTGGGAAATTCTACTACAAGAATGAAAACATAGAAAGACTGCAAAACTCAGGGCGACAGTTAAATCTTTCAAAAAATGTCCTGGAAGATGTATAAATAAGCATTTTAAAAAATGATTAATTTTGCATTTGTGGAGACTGGGATGAGCGGGTTTTATGCCTCAGCGTGTGAGGAAAATAACCGACTTAATCACATCAGTGTGGTTTAATGGCAAAGTGCTTTATAACCACAGCAGTATCCATTACCTCTTAAATAAGACTTTAAATTTCTAGAAAGATTAAATCTGAGTGATAGCAGATGCATCACTGTCAGCCAGAAGAAACAGCCCTTCCTGAGGTTCCCTAGCATTCCGTCTCTGCACTCCCCTCACTGCCCATTGCGAAGTCATCCTGCAGCGAAAGGGTTAAGAATGCACAAGGGTGAGTCTTGTAGCTGAATTTATCTTGGTAACTCAAGATCTTCATGAATGTGGAACACGGTTACTACTGCAGCTATTCTTGTATTGGCTTCCCCACCAAGCCCTGACATGCTTTTGTCCATGTATGCGTCTTGGGTTTCACTCCAGGGGGAAGCTTGGGCAGATCTGGTGACAAACAGGCCTCAGTCCCTCACATGCTTACTGAATCAAGTTGTTTATATTTTCCACACATCCTGCTTTTGTTATGCTGGAATTTTGAGCTCCTTGTACTTTACTATACTCTCGTGTACTAATTAAGATCGCAAATTATTTAAGAGTTTTCCTTTGAGAGGAGAAAACAAGTGTAAGTCTTGAATTCTTCTTACTTATTTTTTATTTTTATCATCTAGAATTTAAATAAGCAAGTAGACAAAGGAAAACTGTTCCTTGTGCTCACAAAAGTCCAGGGGATTGATGCATTTAGACGTGGACTCCTTGCAGATGGCAAATATAGGTCTGTATTATGGGAGGATCATGATGGAAGGCTGAGCTTTTTCCTAAGATTTGGCAGTTCCTCTCCTTCCTGGTCTTCCAAGGGGCAATGAATGCTTCTATGAAGACAGCAATTTATATTCTTTATCATGTGAAAAAATATTAATTTGTTCTATTTGCCGTGGATAGTGGCTCATATCAAAACCTGAATTAGAATATGTTGTGGTCTTGGGAGAGGATTGATTTGCATTTTTACAAACAAACAATTTCCCTATCCCGTTCATTTTGCTGTATATTGAGCTAAGTCCTAGCTCCAGATATGTCCACCAAGATAGTGTTAAACTACTGCCTCCAGCTGGTCTGGCATGGGCCATAGCTCTGCCTTCTCATGGTGCTGGGAGGTCTGTGTTTTAAAAGCACTGTTAGAGTGAATATTACGTATGGGAATGTTTCATTGCATTTGCTTACCCCGGAGTATTGCACTCAAGTGCAACTCCACTAATGTCTAGGAGCGTGTTTATGAGGTAAAATGAAGAACATTGCATATGCCCAGGTTGGGTTTCAGCTCTTTACTTCTTCCAGGTCTGGAAGCTCAGGAAGAAGTCAAACTGGATCAAGCTGTATTGGAACAATAAGATGAAAGGTGGAGTTTATAGATTAAACGGATATTTATAATTTGTGGGGTTGGGATTGTAACAGTGCTGTTACTACTCTGATACCTGAAGCAGAATTTTGAAAAATCATTTGAAATCTTCCCTAGGGTAAGGGAATTTTAAGCCAGACTTTATTTAGATGAAATTCCTACTATCCCTCAGAATAAGATCATTATTTTTTATTTTCTTTTAAGTCTTTGAAATTTACTAGCTTCATTAAAGGGCTTTCATAGGGAGAGCAATCTTTGGGATTGGCTGGGTGGGGGGAACAGTGGAGACAGGTACCATTGTCCTTGGTCCCTCTCCTAAAAATGTGTGTGCATAAGTGTGTGTTTTTGTCTGTGAATCATCTTGCTTCTTTTGAGGAATCTTTTTTTTTATAGATTTAAGATTCAGTTGTAGAGAGTGATAATTAGGCTCCCTGTTATCAGTGCAAATCACCATATCTGTATTTGCAGACATGAATAAATACTTAGTTAATGTTTATGCCTAAATAAAGAACTTGTACGAAAAATTATTTTTTAATTTAGCTGGATGACGCTCTGAAAAAGAGATGAGTGTCAATATTTTGAAAATAAACCTTAATACTTAAAAAGTGCTCAAATTCAGAGATGTTGAATATCCATTTGGAAAATGCATAATGGAAGTTTTCTATCTCTGGGAGAGCAAACAATAAGCCTATAAGTCTAACTCTAGGCTTCCAGTTTTAAAAATAATTGGTACATATTTCCTCACTTCCAAAACTGGTTATCTATTCAGAAGGGAAGTTGTGAATTTGCATATGCTCTCATTCTGAGAGTGAAGTCCTTTGAGACTGGTGGGTGTGAAGTGCTGAAGAGCTGTAGCACAGACTTGTTCCAAATGAGCAGAACATTTTATTTGAGCAGGAGACAATATTTTTAACCTGCTCCCTCAAAGCTGGAATGATGTTTGCTCACATGCTAATATGATTGTGGTGAAAGATACAAATAACATAAAAAGGAAAAGCAAGTGCCTTGGTGATCTTGATAGTAAATACATCCAACAATGTTACTATTATGAGGACACTTCCTTTTTTGGGAAAAAAAAATGCCACTCAGCACAACATCAGCAGAACTTCCTTTCCTTCCCAATTCTGTGTGAGAGGAAGCTTCACGATTTACAAGTCTGTGGTCTTTACAGTAAGCTGATATAAGCAATGGTGACTACATGCCTTACCCAGCAGTGTGTGGTCAAGTGCATGTTAGTAAAGATGAAAACTCTTAGTGGTTTGGCCCAAATTCTTTTGGCTCCATAGGCATTCTTGTGCTGCATGTCGGAACGGAAATTGAAATACTCTGAAATCCTACAGCTGAGTGAAGTTTTAGATTATAACACCAGGAGTGAGGAAGGAAGCTCTCACTATGCAGGCAGATATCTCTACTGATTTCTCAGCAACCTGATGTTGCTTGGGATCTCCTGTCAGTAATAGTGTCCTTCTTAGGGTAAAATTTGGCAGAGTGATTTTAAAGAAGTCCAGCAGAAGACATCAAGAGTGGGGTAATGCCTAAATTCCAGTGTATTTCTCAAGATCAGTCTTGGGAAGTGCCATTGCTCTCACTCTTCTGCCTCTGGAAATTTCTACCCTCTGGGAACTCTTTGTTGGGATGTTGCTGAGACAAGCCTCAGCTCTGATTTAACTGCTTGCTCAACTGCGATGGGTTGCTGAGGTGCCAAGCTCATGGATGATAGTATGGGTCTCAATGGTATAAATGCCAGCTAATAGTATCAACAAGAGTGAAAATTACACTAAATTTATTCCACACTCTTTTCCCCAGGAGCAAAAGACCTGAGGTCTGTTCTTTTCTTATAATTTAAAACAAAGTCTTCTGAAGTCAAGATTCCTTACTCAGTATGATCCTTGTGGTTAATGTATGGGAGTGAAAGTTCCTCAAAGGACCTTCAGCTTATTATCTTTGCTGAATCTGTTAGCCATGGAGGTCACAAGAACGTCAATGAACCGGTTTGTCTAGATGGGCTTAACTCATGCTAAAGTGGGGGTCTGAGGGCAAAATCATGGTGAGCTTGAGTGGAGTTATCAAAAGATGTGCCCACCTCTTAGGGGCTGGGCTAACCTCAGTGAGCAGCTGGGGGGTTTCAGTGTCTCACCCCCTTTGAAACAGAAGTCCTAGGGAGAGTAATGCCCTATGGGCTGATTTTTCCCAGGTTGCAGAAACCTGACAACTGCTGTTGTGGAATTGTAAAAGTTTGCTTAAAATTTGAGACTTCACTACTCTGGAACAGCACTTTCCTGCCTTGCTTGGAAGGGGGCAGTGGCTTCCTGTTCTGGAGACCATTAGCAGCTTTGTCCTCCATCATCATGTGCCTAAATGCTGGAGTGAATGTGAAACACTGGCCTTCAGGAACATGAATTCAAAGGGAGGACTGAAGTGGTGAATGCCAGTGAAGTGTGGGGAGAGAAAGCTGCTCTCAGAGGATGGGGCACAGGCTGTTAAAACACTGTTGTGAAATTAGGGAGGCTCGTGTATAAATCCCTGGGACATCTAGCATGCATTTAGTGCACTGAGTTGGGTAGTTTAAGTCAGTTGTGCAATCCTAGCTGCTGCACAGTATTTTCAAAGACTTTTGTTGGATGGAAAAAGAACTAGTGTTTTAAGTAAATTTGAGAATATATGCCATGGTGCCTGATGCTTCCTTCAGACTCCACATCTACAGGGAGTACTTTTCAGTCAGCCGATGTCACCCACTCTCCAAGTGCCAAATCCTTTAGAATTTTTTCTATATTAAAAACAACCTCAAAGCTGAAAAACAACAACCCACATCCCCAAAGAGATAACTCTTTAAAATATGAAAGCTTTTCTGAAAAAGTTGACTATTGATCCGTTTTCTGAAAAGCCCAGCATTTAAAAAGTATGTGGCTCATCCTGGCTCTGACACAGAGCCTGAACCTAAGAGTAGTTGGAACAGACCTTCAGGTACTGTGAATCAGTGGCCCTCCTGAAAGAAACGTGTTAGTGCTAGCCTGTGTTAGGATTTGAGTAAAGCAGGTCCCTTTAATAGAAAGTCAAAATCATGTTCTATAGAGTAGTTGCCTTTTGAACCTCAGCTCATGTTTGTGATTTTTTTTCCCCATTTTTTGGTTGTTTTGACCTCTTATGTGAACTTGAGTAATGGTGCTGGGGAGGGGAAAAAAACCTTTAAAAAGAGGAAAGTAACCCAAACCCATCTATTTTGAAATGATATGAAACAGCTGACTTAGTATTGCCAAATTCTTGTTTTAGAGCTGATGAACAATTTGTCTGTACCTAATTCCTTCTTTTGTTATTATTTCTTTTCAAAATGTTCTTTTATTATTGCAGCTTATGAGAACATGTAAATCCTATAAGCCTGTCCTTTTCTGAACAGTTAGGTTGTGCTGTTCCTCCAAGACATGCTGCTTAGGCACTGATGTAGGACTTCTCTGAGCATGTAACCCTCTGCTGTTCTCCCCCTGCCTCCCAGCCAATACTTTTTACTCTCTTCTGACCCTTTTGCTATTGTAAATGGAGCAGAATTCGGTCATAGTAGGCCAGTTAAGACCTCCTTAGGTGTAAAGTGGTGAAATAACTACTGCTGTCTCTCCTCCCAGCCAAGGAAGCAGGAGGGTCTGGTTTGGAAATGTTTCAGAGCCAACAGCAGTTACACAGTTTTCTGCCTGCTTTCAGCTGGTGTGCAGTTCTGAAGGTGCACAAGTTCTTTCATGGCAGGAGCTTAAACAGCTGAAGCAGTAATGCAGCAGTCCTTTCTCTCCCCTCAGAATAAACAAATCTTGTGGAACACTCTGACAGCAACACCAAAACAGTCTGTGACAACTTTTGCCATACTGCTGTTCATGGCAAGGTAGAATGACAAATACCCTAGACTACATGTCCTCTTTCATTTTGTTCCTAGGATCCCAAATCTTGACATTGCTACTCGGCTTCCCAGAGAAAAGACAAAATCATTTTCCCCCTCCCCTTCATCCTTGTTACCTATTTTGGATGGTGTTGTAAAAGCCCTCGCCTTCGCCTGCCTCCATTCCCTCTCAGGAATGAAACTGCACTTAAAGATTTCCTGCTTTTCTGAACAGGCTTTTCTCTCTCTCCTTTCATTTGTTAGCTGATAGGTAACTTTCCTTCTCTGTAGTGAGCAGTTGCTTCAGTAGTATTCTCCTGGAAGCATAAGGAACTGTATCTAACACATCTCTGGCAGTACCCAAAGAATTTACAGTTTGAGCCTCTTAAAATGCTTACATCACTTGTTTCTGTGTTTTGCAGAGAACTACTGAAACAACAAAAATAATCTGGGAGATCAAATTTGCCATTCACTATTTGACATTTTCATTTCTGTTCCTGTTATAAACAGCCCTGCCAACCAGGCTTTAATCACATTCATATTTGATTGCTACATCTCACAGATCCAGTAGCTGTTACACAGATGTTAATGGGAGACTTTCTGTGGCAGGCTTTAGCACAGGCAGAGGAAAATCTTCAGAATTTGGCCTGTTGATTCCTTCTGTTGGTTACAGCTTCCTGGGTTTTGCTTCAAAACTTCCAACTTCGTTTTCCATTTCTTTATATGAGAATTAAATCACTAAACTTTGCAAGCATTTTGAGTAGAGTTAGTTACACTGATAGTGTTTTTGGCATAATTTTTGCACAGATTAATCTGTTCTCACTTGCTTGGGCTAGCATGGGGAGTGCTGTGCAGGTTGAGATGAGTGGATGCAGATTGTACTCACCTGGCTCAGCTTCCCTGCCCTGGAATGCCTCTTCACTGCAGCCAGTCTGAACAAGACCCCAGCCCTGTGGGGAACCGAGGTGTGAGCACAGCTACTGTGAGGTGCTCTTGACACCAATGGCTGGGTCCTCTGCAGTCCACTGAGAGCACACAGGACTGAACAAAGTTTTGTGATCTTGTTTGTTTCTAAATTTAAAATGGCAACAAGCAAAACATGGTTGGACCGTCAGAACTTTGGTTTTGGTCTTGTTCCTTGAAACTTCTAGTAAGACACCCTCATTTCAAGTGAAATGAATTAAAATATTGGCACACCCATAGCAATGACATTTTTGGGTGTTAACAAATAAAATTGGAAGGGTGTTTGCATAAGCCAGAAGGAATCACATGACTCTCTTCAGGGCAGCCTGCAGCCTGAAAATTTTTAATGTGTAGGACACAATAGCTAGACACAGACCGATAACCATGACACATTTTACAGTGTGTTTAAAAGTGGATAGCAATATTTTGAGACTCTTTCAGGCTTTCTCAGAAAATGTACCTTGTTAACTAAGAATCTTTTCAGTAAGTTTTACTGGTGTCACTCCTAAACGTAGCTGTGCTGTCAGGAATTGGAGGGAAAACCAGGATGATGGTATCCCTTAGCTAAAATAGCAGATGCATTATGCATATCAGCTCCAAGAAGGGTAAACATGTGTCCAAGGTCATGGTTTCACCCTTGGCTGACTGAGGTCCTTAGGGGAATTCTGGTTTTGCCAGAGTGTATTTAGAGTCTCTGGGAGTTGCACATCATTTCCCAGGTGCCTCTTGTTTTCTAAAGTCCAGCTTGAGGCTCCATGTTCCAAATTGCCTCTTTCATAATCAGCTTTGGCAGACTGTGCTGCAGAAGTATTCTGTGTTTAGTGGACCCTCCACACAGGAAAATCCCAACTTGCATTCCTGAAAAGAGATCGTAATTGAGAGGGGTACTGCAGCAAGTAAAGATGTGCATTATCAAGTATTGACAAATTTCTACTGATTTCTGTTTAGAAGCAGAGATAAATGCATCTCTAAAAGGTCAATAAAAGGAAAAATTGTCACATTTTTAGAAGGGAATCAGCTGTTGCACAATTTCAGCTTGTCTTGATTACGGGTGAGAAGAATCTCACTATAGTTTCAGAAACTGCCTTAAAGCATTGCAATGTGTGTTTTTTTCCTCCTTTGTCACTTCCTATATTTCTGAATAAGCTGCTTCCTGCTACCCCAGAACGGTCAGTGCCACCCCTTAATTTACAGTTCGGAATGCAGACACGAGGGAAGGCAAGGGGATGAAATATGGTGTCAAGTTTGTATCTGCTCACATTTCACACACTAAGGAGACAAGCCCCTTTGGCCAGTTGCCATGGGGAATTTTCTTGCAGAAGTAAATAAGTCAGAACAGAAAGAACTCAGATTCATACTACCCCAGCTGCAGAATGTCATTAAGTCTCAAAGGGTGCTATGTGCATTGTGTGAAAGGAATTTTGTAATCTGGCTGTAACTGTAGTTGCAAAACTATGTTTGAGTTTAAACCTTTATTTTGAACTTTTAATTATTGGCTTGTTTCTTGCATTCTGATTAAAACACACATTGTCTTATAAATAGTTTCTATTTTTAAACCAGAAAAAGGTTTAGATTAAACATTTCAATAGCAGCTGAGTGGCTGATTTTGTTTTGTTTTCTTGTTTCTTCCCATGCCAACTTTGATCTAATCTCCATTTCCTAATTCACTTTTTAAGGATGCTTGAAAAGGGAATTAAATCTGCTAGGGCACTCAAAATATCATGTTGATGGCCTTTCATTTTAAAGTGTCATTCATTATCCAACTTTCTGATCCCAGTCATCTTCAGAATCTTGGGGATAGGAGGGGCTGTTTTCTTTCTCCCTCCACCCATTTTGGTTTTTTTTGTCTTAAAACGTCTAAGCAGAGAAAGCACAGCCACCTCCCTTCCACTAGTAGGTTTTTTTTGTAGCTCACTAGCGTGAGTTACATGAATGTGGCATCCATGAAGCTGGTCCTGGTGTACAAGGGAGGAGGCTCATGCTGTGGCTTCATAGTTCCAGAAGACAAAATAGCTTCTGTTTTGGTGGGGTGTCTTGTAGTGCTAGTCCCTTTTCTCTGATTTGGTGAAGGAATGGGGAACATGTATGCCTTTAGCACTAATTTTTGAAATAAAACGCATCACCTGGATGAAACAAATATCTACTAGAAAAAGGCATTTTTAAAGTTGCCATTTTATCAGTTTCTATGTCTCTGGAATAATGCACAATGGCACAACTTACATTACAGCTTTTCTTGAAGTGGTTTGGATGTTGTCTCTGTGGCAGTAGGTGCCATGAACAGCCTGGAGAAAGGTTGATGCCTGCAGAGCTGCAGTGATTAAACCACGGGCTCATACAGAGCTTTAGTGCATCGAGCAGCCCACGCATGGCTGTGGTGGTCTCTGAACCCACTGATCACTAAGACTGTTGTAGAGACTGCAGGGTGCTCGGATGGCAGCAGGGCAGGGGATGTGCCTGCTGACCAAAGCCCGGGGACCCGGGTTGACATGGCTCCCACAGACCTTCCTCTTGCAGAGCGTTATTGCTGTCACGTCTGCCTTGGACTCGTCGTGTCAGAGGAACCAAGGCTTGGCTTCGTCGCATGCTCCCGATCTCGTGTCCCCCATCTACAATGACATCTCTTTAACAAAAACTTCAACCTTAGCTTTAAACTGCTTTGTACTTTGTGGTCAGTGGGTAAAATTCAGGCCAGAGCCTGCCAGCTCCTAAGCATCCCGCGTGACGCTCGCTGGCTCTGTCAAACCTTCCCTGCTACCCAGGGAAAGGGAGGTTAGAAATAAAAATACCACCTGGGTGGGAGGGAGAGCACACGTGTGTGTTTGTGTCATCGCCCATTAGCTCCCCGAGCTGCAGTTTGGTGGAACGTGTACCGAGCAGTACGCCAGGAGACAGTACATCCTGCTCCCAGATCTTTCCCCCGACTATTTTTGTGCTCTCCACAACTGTTATTAAGCAAGACCACAGAGTATTTTTACAGCATAAGCAGAAGAGGTCTATGCTGCATTTTAGGGCTGTGAACCGTCAATAACCCATGCCAAAATATAGGGATATGTAATGCCCTTATGCAATCTGAAGAACACGTCCTGGGATAAAAAGGAATTTGGATGTTGATAATATTTTGCAATGTTTGATCAAACAGATTAGTTTGCCTTTGGATCCACCTCTTCTCCTTTTTTCATTTAAAATGCTTCCTATAAAGTTTTTTAAGGGTTTATTATCAGCATTTCTGATAATAGAGTTTTGATTTTTCTTTGGTTTTGGTGCAGCAGGAGTTGCATGGGGCATCCTAGGCTGGGCACAAGGCACTAATACAACAGATTGTTCTACCTAGGCTAATAGAGCCAAGCAAATGGAAATCTTCTGACCTCAGCGTGATATGTCTGAGACTGGGCTTGGATCTCTGCTCTCCTGAGAATCTCTGCTATGTCATCCTTATTAGAGCTGACAAGCCAAAATATTTCTTCTGGATTTAATTGCTCTTACTATAATACTGAACACTTGTAAGATTGACAAATTTTAAGAATGCTTTTGCCCAGAATTTGAGCCGGTGTTGCATTTACACCACTGTCTTCTTGGTTTATTTTCTAAAGAACTTTAATTTTTTTATGCTTAAAATGCATGGCTCTGTATATTGCATATTTCAGCAGGATCTGTTGAACTTTAAAGTTAGAAATTTCTATCCTGAGTTATTTCCTATGCACAACTAATTGTTATAGCTGAGTGAGAAACTTTTTTTTTTCATTTTTGTATTCCATTTAAGCAACATTTTGAAGTTTTGATGCCCAGTTTAAACCCTTTGGATGAGATTAAGTAACTGCATTTACAAGACTCAAAATTTTGAAGGATTACATTTCAGCAGGGAGATTAGGACAAGGTGGGATAGGTGGGTCAGTGCAGTTTGTAGCTTATGAAGGAGGCAGCTGAAAACAAGAGGGGTTACACAGAGTGCATGCTCAGTACTGTGCTCTTGAGGATGGACATGGGACTGTAGCCAGGTGTGCTCTGGAGTATTTCTGTTTTTCCTGCTGTGGAGTCCCTCTATGGAAATTTCTTGGGCTGTTTAGATCTGGAATACATATAGAAGACAGACTGCTGCCTCCTTTTGAGGATGTAACCACCACATTTCTCACTTTTTTTTTCTTTTTTGTAAATCCAAGGTGATATCAGAGCAAGTGATGGGAAAATTTGGCCTTTCATTCCTCAATTTTTTCTTAGTCTCAGGCCCTGTTGAGTTATACTCTTGTTTTGTACTGGGGATTACTGTCAATTAAAGCCCAAGGTTTGGAAGAAGAGGGGTGGAGGGAAAGAAGGAACTAAATTATCTCTGAGTTATTTTAGTACACTTTTAAAACATGGAGTAAGCACTAAGAGAAAGGAAGTTAATGACCTATTTTTGTGAGATGAGGCTGACAGTAGATTTTGAGGAGTGGAGCTGAAGTGGCCCATAGCAGACAAAGTTATTGCTGAAGAGCCCTGCTTCCTCTTTTGATGTTATCCCATTTGAAGAGATTTTTTAGTGGGATCTCAATGTGGCAGCTGACGCAGAGTTAACAAAACCGAGTTAAAATTTCCCCTCATGTTTCTGGTGGATGAAGCATCAGGGCTTGTGGGGGCAGAGATGGCTGGATGAGAGCCCTTGGGAACAGGCAGCCGGGGGTGGTGGAGACCACCACTGTGCCTGCGGCACCGGCACCGCTGGCCCCAAGGGGCTGGGCTGGGCTGGGCCCGGGTGTTCCACTCCTGCCATTCAAAGTGAGTCAGATTGCTGTGGTGGTATTTGGCTGATCTGCTTCAGCTGCTGGGTTGAGTATTTATACGCAGATGAGTATGTGTGTGTGAGTGGAGCAAGTCAGGGAACAACTGCAGTGGGTCAGCTGGCAGATGCAGGGTGAGGCAGGGGCTGGGCTGGGCATCACCCAGGTGAGGGAGCAGGATGAGCAGCAGGGTGTCTGTTTAGCTTCCTAGGAGTGCACAAATGCATGGGGATAAAGAAGTTTTGTCCAAAACTTTCAGGTTCCTCTTTGACCCTTTCTGTAAGATGCAGGATTCTGAAATCCCGCTTCTTGCCATGCCTTGGTTTTCTTCTCTAAGGAAGAGATAATCTTGGAGTTGTATGAATGAAAGTCTTGATCCGTGCCCTACTCCTTCTCTGTGAAGTGGTGTGGCTGGGGGCAGGGACCTTCTTCCTCAGGAGGCAGACAGCTCTGCTCTGTGCCCTCTCCACCTTTAACACAGGAGTAGGAATAGCAAATCCCAGTCTCTTCTGCTTTCCTTTCCAGCCACACTCTTCCCTTTCTTGCAGGAGGAGCAAGCCTCAGCCCCTTTGCAGAAATCTGCACGCTTGCCAGGCTCCTCTCTTTTTCCCTCCATTACCTGCCCAGTGCTGCTGCCAAACTTCTGTCATCCTTGCAGAGAGAACAAGTTTATTTTTTTCACTGAAGCAGCAGATTTGGGTTTTTCATGCACACCCATAATGGCTGCTCTGGCTCTGCTCCCGTCCTGGGTGCACTTCAGAGTTTCTACAGGCTGCCCATGTGGTGCCAGCTCCATGGGTGGCCTGGAGAAGATGGGTCAGTGTGGGAGTGAGGAGGGCTGCTTGTGCATTGCTAGGAAAGGCCCTGACCGTGGTGGGTAAGTCCCTGTGGGGAAAGTGTCATCTGCCAGCAGATTCTCAGTGCGGTCTCATGCTCGGAGCAGTGCAATGCAGAGTCCAGAGTGTGGGGATGGGATTAAACACTGACTTTTGCTGCCCTGGCTTGGACTGTCTGTTCCTTGCTCCTTGCAGTCTTCACTGCCAATTTTGAGACCTTGAGATTTTTTTGTCAGTTGAAGAAAATCAGGGCTAATTTAGGTAGATCTTTTGTGCTAGCACTACTCAGGATGCATTTAGCTGAATGACACTTTTTTTTTACCTCCACCAGGCTTTCTCTTTCACAGATGTGAAACCTTTCGTTGTCCCTTTCACGAAATGCCACAGTGTTATTCAGAGTTGTTAGACTGCTGTTGTGAGTAAGGATTTTTGATGCGATGCCTCAATATGGATTTGACAACATCCAACAACTTGTGATAACAGTTACACACAATCCAAAGTGGCTCATTATGTTGGCTGGGAAAGAAAGAGTGGTGGTGTTGTCTTGCTTTTCCTGCACCCCAGGAATTAAAAGAAACTGGAAAGGGGCTGTATGGATTTTATATAACAAGTTAATGTTTTAAACATTTCTCTGTTTGTCTGGAATATGAGCTACCAGTACTTTTGTTGTTGCTGTTGCTAAGTTACATACAAGTGTTTCTTTATGAAGTGACACCCTTAAAAAAGCCTCCACTGTTTTGAAAGATTTTGCTGAATCTTGTTTTTTCCTTTTCAGTTTTTTTTTTTTTTTTTAAATTCTGCTCCCGTCTTTCCTCCCTGCACTTCCTCCCCAGGGCAAAGGGAGATCATATAAAATTATTCTGTGACAATAAGTCTAGAAATAGCAAATAATGATAAAGACAAAACACAAGGGTTTGGTTTCGGTTAGGACTGATTAGGATTGCTCTGATGTGTTGTAATTTTTGTGCACCCATCTTTACACAGATGTATCATTCAACAGGGTGCAGTTTTCATTGTGCATGCTGATCTCGTCAGTGCATGCCAGAGCTCTGAAAAGCACCAGTTTTTACTCCATAACAATATGTGAGTTCTAAGTAGATCAGCTTTTAGGGAATATTTGTGTTCATTTTGACCGTGGAGAAGTCACTGCTGTTGTAAGTAAGGGCTGCCTGTTTTAGTATGGGGAGTATTGGTTCGGGTGGCTAAAAGATCTGACTTCTGAAAATATTTCTGAAGCAAGTGAGCCAAGTTTCGTCCTGGCTAAACCCACAAAACTTCCCAGCATTAGTGCTGCAGGAGCAGAGAGCCTGCAAGCAGCCGGTCCCTGTCAGGGGGGACAGCAGAGCCAGCCAGAGGAGACAGAGAGCTCAAAGCATCTTTTCCTCCAGGCACCCACTCTCCCAATGGGTCTCTGAGCTTTTTCCACCTTGTCTTCCAAAAGGTCTGCTGGTTAATGCATGTGCCTGCTAAAAATATTGTGAAAAGTGTGAGAGATGGCCAGGTGATCTGGGCAGTGTCACTGACACACTTTGGAGAATGAGCTTGGGGGGAACGAAAGCAGGGTGCTGGCTCTCTTAAGAGGACTGAATTTGTTTTTCCACAGCCCTTTGAAATCCTTCTGGGCAGAGGCTTTTAATTGCGATGTGCTTTGGAGGAAACTTAAAGCAACTTACGGTTAGGTTATATTATGGGTTCAAACAGGATATGTATCAAATACCTGGAAGGAAAGTATGACTATTTTGGATTGCAGGGCAGCCCAGATTTTGCATAGAAATGCCATTTCAAAGCTCCAAGGCAGACACAACAGTTTTCCTGAAATAATACCAGCAGTAATCCCTTCAAATATCCCCAAGTGTATTGGCTCACGCATGTTTTAAAATTCTTTCTCAGTTTTGTTATAAAAACTTGCATATTTCTCTCCCCTTCACCATATGAAAATCTTCTAAGAATTTTTTATGAGCTTTTGTAGACTTCAGAATAAGCCCTCCTTCCCCTCCCCTTCCTTACTTTCTAATCCAATTTAGTCAGATAGTTACTTCAAATCCCTTGGAGGCCTGTAGTTTGTTCATTCTCCCACAGTGCTGAGATTTCCCTCCAGCCCAGCTGGCAGGAGTTTTTAGAAATAACAATATCTCAGGGGGAAGGAGCTGAAGATTGAATGGGGTCTTTTGTCCAGGTCTCTATGAAGCCAGATTAATTATGCATTGCAGAACACAGTTTAAAGCTCTGAATTAGGTCCTCATTGCAGTGAAAGGAGAGCACAGGCTTGAAAACTGAAAGAATTCCCATTTCTATCAGAGGGACAGACATATAATGACTGAAAGCAGGAAGAATTTTTGAAAATTGCAATTAAACAGTATTTTGTATTTACCACTCAGTAGCAGTTGTCTTAAGCGTTTACAAAAGTGATTCTTTGACATTTTTTCACATGATCACTCCATAGGTGGCTGGACTTTGAGGATTTTCAAGTCTTTTCTGTGTTACTAGGCTACTCTTGAAAGTACTTGTGCTTTGATGAATGAGAGGTTTTTTTTTTTTGGCCAGCACTTACCTGAATAGAGGTCTTTAAAACCTCAGCAGTACAATTAGCAGTTGGTCAGATGATACTGATGGTACAGGAAAAAAGCGAATGGTTTTCTCCTTTACTTCTGGGGATTTTCTAAAGCTGCCTGACCCAGTGTGATGTGCAATAGCAACATTTTTCTTGGTTTTCTAATGCACTTTAATTTCAGTTTGAGGAAAGTAAAACTCTTTCGTGGATAATAAGTCCATAATGCTATACAGCTGCCAAATAAAAAGTTGTCCACAAGCATTTGTATTCATAAGGGCTCTTTCTGTCAGGGTGGGAGATTGTGTTTTGATAGGGGACTGGGGCCAAAAGAGGGATAAAGAAAAGGTTAGCTATGAAACCTCTTACTCTAGAAAATCTTAGTACTTTTAGATAGGAACAAAATGGGATGGATGGAGTGTGAGCAAAATAAACTGATTATTTTCCTTTTTATCATCTCCTTGAAATCCCATGTATGGGATAATATGCTGCAAAATAACTCTAACATAATGAACTCTGCAGTTCAATAATTTTATTTAAAGATTACAAACTGTAAACATCCAAAGAGATAGCCAAATCCATACTTAGACAGATAGCAGTGTTTTGGGGCTGAGTAAATAATTTGCTGAATCACACTAGAAAATCTGTAAGTAGAAGCTTAGTGCGGAAGTAACTTGATACAAATATTATGCAGGAGAAGCATTTTTACAGAGGAAGCACACATTAATGAGAATTAATGATGTGTTGGTCAGTATTTGAGGCACATGGTTCATCCTAGGTTGTCTCCATGTTGCTTCTCTAGACATGCAAGGGGTTAATTGAGAGCTGTGTTGACCAAAAGCAATTGCTGCTGGCAGGGAGCAGAGGAATGGGCACCTTTGGCAATGGCCTCCTCCAGTTTGCCTTGAAGAGGGCAGAGTGAATGTGGCTGAGTAAGACCAGTTCCCAACTGGTGTGCAGTTCCGGAGAAGCTGCCTCCAACTGGCCTAATCCAGAGTCACCTTGAGTTGCTCTGCTTTATGGTGTCAGAATGGGGCTGGTTGAGAGAGAGTGAGAAGTGCGCTGTAGTGTCTTGCGCAGGCACATCCGAGGGGTGTACCTCATACCTCTGCTTCTCTCTGCTGCTGCGTTCGGTCTGCTTTGCTCTTTTGCAACAAGAGCTGAAGAGCCTTGTTTTTCTTCCCTCTTTGCTTGTCCTGGAATGAACCAGTTGGAGTAATTAGAACTTCCCGAGCTTTTTCCAAAACTCAAATTGAAATAAGGTTTCTGTGATTTGAAAGAAATGCGGGTGTTTCCTATCGTTGTTTCATTTGCAAACATCTATGCCAAGGAAGGACGGGAATAGCTCCCACTGACTTGAAGTTCCTGGTGAATAAATGCTCCAGAGAAGGTAGTGGCAAGGCTGGAAATACCCAGGTCTGCAGCAGTGGTCTAGCTCTTAATATCTGCTATTTGAACCTTCTCATCACAGGTTTTGGATCACACACCAAGTCTGTCCAGGTGGTCTCTAGAAAATAAGAACAAAGCCCAGGTTTGCCTGGTAACTTGCAGAGTAACAGTAGGGCTCACCACACTACTTACAATGCTGTGTGCAAGAAATCTTTTCCATGTCACCGATCTTGCAACAAAAACAGAAGTTCTTTCGAAAGTAAGAATACATGAACAGCTAGAGCTGTCCAGAGCCTTTCCCAACAAAACATCTTCCTTATAAAGCTGAACAGAATGAAACAAAATTGTACGGCAAAGTGTCAGCTTTGATCTGCCAGTAGAGGTGAAAAAGGCTTGCTGAGGAAATGTGCCTCTTTTTAAGGAAACCCTTCAAATTGTCTGCAACACAGCCTACCTCGTGCCAGTCTGCTTGGGAGCTGCTGTAGTTAAGAACCTGAGAGCCTCACTTGGAGCCAGGAAGTTTCAGGGCTTCCAGGTCTCTGTTGGCAAGTCTGCAGGCTTGGGCTTGACTTCCTGGGGCCACAGGGTAGCTGGGCTCCCACCCACCGGGCTGATAGCAAAAAAAGGATTTCGCAGTCTTCCAGAAGAGTGTGTTGCATGGTAAATCTCAATTTGAAAGTCTGTGCATGAGAAAAGCATTTCCATTAAAATAAAAACAAATGTATTAATCCTTCTGCCTTGAACTTAGCGTTAATAAAAACTGGAAAGATAATGAAGTTAATGCCAGGGCTAGGAGTACACTGTCAGATTTTCACTTTTGGATGTCCGTTATCTAAACATCCTGAGCAATCCTGTCAAAAGCACTCAAGTGATTATATTTAATTTATTTAATTCCTTTCCTCCTCAGACTTCAGCTCTTACACATTTGGAGAAGTTTTGAGTTTTTCCAGCAGAAGATCAGACATGTTTTAGGGTTCATAAAAATATTATTTAAAAAATTAACAGTTTATTTTTGAAAATTCTGTTATCCAGTTTGAATTTGTGTTCAGATGTTTTTCTGCCATTCTTCTTGTTGCCCAATGGAAAGAAAAACTAAGTAGAAAAACCCCTTTAATGTCTGAAAGTGATCAACGTAAATCCTTAATATCAGTAATGTTATTATAAAGCTGAAGACAAGAATTCTGTTCATTAAAATTACATGAACTTAAAAGCAGCAGACCAGCACTGTCGTGATGACTGATACATCGTTGTCTCTGTCAGTGGGAGATAAGGAAAGTTTTTAATCATAGTTGTTTTTTTCCTCCTCTTTCTAAGGTGTCCTCGAAGTTATTTCCCTAAGCCCTACTGGGACAGTTTCAGGTGATCTAAAGACGTCAAGTTTTGTCTAGTTTTACTGTAAAATCTGGGACCTTCAACACTTGAAAAGCTGACATATCCCTATGTGTGGAAGTAGAGGCTCAGCTGCATTTCAGCAGTTTTGGCCCCTATAATCCTTGTGTCTTAGCTGGAGTATTTGCTTTCATGTCAAGAATCATGCTACCACCACTCAAACCTTTCAGAGTTTTGGTTTTTTTTGAGCTGAGAGACTTTTATGCATTTTGCTCTTACTGGACTAGTTTAGTTTCTGAGTTCTGCATATGTGCAGTTGTAAAGAAATCAAATATTACAGCTGGAAACTGTGAGATCAGCCTTGTCACTGCTCCGGCCTCCCATTTACCGTGAAAACAAACACAGTTCTCTTCTCATGTCTGCCAGCAGGAAGGGGGTGGGGAGGCAGGCAGAAAGGCAGAGGAAAGTTTTTTCTTCAAAAAGGAAGAAGGTCAACTATTTTGGGAAACTAAAAGCTCTCAGCAATTAAAAGAATTTTTTTCTCTGCTCTGTGATTAGAGAAGTCTGCAGGCAAGCAATAATTGCTGCAAACAGAAGAGCCTTGCAGATGGACGAGAGGTAAAAGCATCTCTTTGCCTTTGCAGAAACATGTCTTTGCAGAGGATGAAGTGGATAATGCAACATATTTTGCTGTGCCAACAGTTAAATTATAACACAGGGTCTATAAATCTCTGTGCTGGCTAAATCAGTTCTTCAGGTACAGTCAGTCAGCTGATGTGCTGAAGGCAAGGACTGCGTGACTGATTTCTACCCCCTGCTTCTGACGTCTCTGTGGGACTTACTGTGTTTCTTAAGGTTGTATCCACCTAAGATAGGAAAAGAAACAGACCTTGGAGAAATGCTTACCCGCAAGATGCAAAACAATGAAAAATTTTAATTCAAAACTCAAAAAACCTAAATTCTAAAGCTGGGAGGTTCTGTGATTGCCTGAAGAAACTGTGGAATAACTTTTTCATGTGGCTTTGTTTTGGAGCCCTTGAGCTAGCCCCACATGTCTTACCATGAATTAAGTGTCTCTGCACTCTTCTGGCAGCAGATCCTCAAAGGAATCCATACAGAAAATTGCAGACATGTTCCTCATTACTCTCTTGAATGTGTTTGTGAGTGTCCTTAATGTCTTTAGGTTTCGCCTCGTTCCAATCAATAGTTAGAAAACTAGTACAGGGTAGAATCTGAAAAGCATATTTTTGAAACTGCCTAGTGGGTCTTCTGGTCTTCTGTTCTGCTAGTTTTCATGCAGTGAAAATGCCCTCATATTTTTTAAGACGGTTTCCCAAAGCCTGATACTTTTTGTTCAATAACTTTTTTCTCTATAGATGTATTACTTTTCTCTGCCTACAGCTGCAATTTGCTCCCTTCATTCTTGGTGTTTACATTGCAAATACTATCAGACTGCTGTTTACAGTCCTTTCTCTGAGAGCTCTTAGATGTGCTATAAATGTGTTTATACAGAAAATTAAAGTAGTAATCTATTAAAAAGCATTGCTTGGCTCAGAAACTTCCCTAGTTTTCATCGTATGGTTCTGGTAATCTGATGCTCAGCTGACTGTAGTGTTCCATATAGGATCATATGGGAACTGTATTAACTGTTAAAATGTCCAGTCTGCAGTCTCTCCAGATGCATATGTGCATCCGACACAGAGAGTTGTATTGATCTTTGCAGCTGTGTTGCAAGCTGTTGTTTATTGGCTGTCTGCAATCCCTCCTAGGTGTCCTTTGTTCTTCATTCCTTGAGTTTTTAATCTGATTGTGGTCATACGTGAGGACATTCTTCCAGACGGAATCAGCCTTTGTGCAGTCTCCTAGTGGCTGTGCCTCTTTTTTGTTCAGTAGTATCTGTAGGAAGCATGTTTCCACTTGCCCACATCCCTTAGGAAGAACTGTAACACAGAACGGATTTGGTTCTCTTTCTCTCCATACTTTCAATGAGGGTTTAGCAGAATACCTAGTAAAGAGATTCAGATCTTTCTGCTCAAAGTACCTTCCCACTGGTTGCCAGAACTGGGTGCCTTGGTGCAGGCACAACCTGGAAGGCAGAGTCCACAACACCAGTAGGGAGTTCATAGCCTTTGTCTTCACTGGAGCTCCTCCTGCGGCATTCATGATTTTCTCAGCCCCTGGAATAACTATTTACTTTCTCCATCTTGAAGATAAAAGAATTCCTACTCAGAATATACTCTAACTGAGCTGTGTGCTGTCCTCTGCATTTCCCTGCAATACTGTGCCTATTCACTGGCTTTACAGGCAGCTACTGCTGTATTTGGAGAGGAACACAGTGAGGAAGGGCCAGAAAGAATCCTGAGAGAAAGATCCTTTCCTAGTGTTGGGTGTGCACAGCCTTCTCAGGCCATATCTGCAATAGCCTTTTCTTCCCCAGTTCCCATTGTTATAGCCATAATTTCTGTATCAGACACGGCGTTAAGTGAAAGATTTCTTTTGCTACTGATTTTGTTATAACATTTCCAACCTTTTCAGACCATGTTGAGATAATATTTGCAGAATCACTGTGTTAAAAGTTATTTTAATGCTTTATTACTTTCATTAAATATCTAAACATATACGGTATTTAAAATTTTATTTTATTAAAAATTCACTTGTCTTCTGTGGCATTTTGTTGCCAATAGTAACATGGAATGGAGGGGGAAAAAGACATGTTTGGGAGATCTGGTGTGTCCATCTTCTGGGATGGCTGTTTCATTTCTGTCAGGTCTCCTTGAGATCACATACCCTCATTGCAGAGAGTTAGAATACTTTGAATGCTACAGGGAGGGAAAGAGGAGGGAGAGATTTTGGCCAACAGTCAGAGAGTTGCCTCAAGTCTTTCATCTGACAATGCTTGTGCCTCTCCTGTGCTGATCACAAGATCATTAGATTGTCTAGGAAGATAATTAATGAGGCTGATATTAGCCACAAAATTTTCTGTCACATGTTGAGATTACTGTGCATTTGTCAATTCCTACATGATGAGTTTGCCATTTCACTGGGATGCATAATGATTCTGCTTTGAGATAATTCTCTTATTTTTTGGGTGTTTCTGTGATGGGACTGGTACTTTTTGTATCTAGGAGTACTAGCAGAAAGAGTACTGTGCTGGAGTACTAGGAGTACTACTGGAAGGTTTTGGAGAAGATCTAGCCAAAGGTTTAAACATGGCTATTGCTATAACCCAAAACATTTATTCTTTCATTGCTCATCCTCTCGTCTCGGATGTCATCCTATGAATGCAGTATGACACATCAAAAAAACCCAGTGAAGCTGTCCAACAAATATTTGTTCACAGTAGGTGCATGATTCATGAGGTGGTGTTCTGCCAGCATACGGACATGTTTTTTTGTCCTGTTTATTATTAACTACTTGGAATCTTATAAACTTCTCTAATATCGCACTTCTGCAGTATTTATTTTGGAGAATACAGATTTTCCTTTATTTTAGATGCTATAAACAATGTAATGTCATGAATCACTATGCCATAGGGACCGGTATAGTTAATGTTTTTAATAGAAGTCACTGGCATTCAGAAGTTTTTTTTCTCACTAATGGGTGGAGATTTAGTGTGGGTTTTCTTACCGTGGCCTAGGAAGGTTCATGGTCTAAGTCTAAGCCCAATCCTAGGTGGCTTTTCAATTAGTAAAGGTAAAATGCATTTTACCTACACTTAGAGGTCTAAATTTGACTTTAGATGCCCATGAGTCATTTTCTTTTTTAGCTTTCTTTTTTCATTAATAGAAAAAACCTGTGTCCAGGGAGTGATTCATCCGAACTATGTAAACTACCCAAAATTAGGATGAGATAATTCATCTCTGGTAGCCCCTAATTTTTTTCTGATGAATGGGGTGCAGGAATCCTAGATGAGATTTAGAGGCTGTACCCAGCTTTTACATAGGTAAAAGCAGAAGGGATGAATCTTGCCAACAAAGACAGCTGTAGCATTCAAACAAATATCAGCTCTATTACTCAAATACTTTCTATTACACTGACATGGAGTGAGACTAAAGAGAAATGATCTGACATGTACCACTGACATGCTTTTTTAACACATATTTCTGAGGAATGTAGATGGATTTAATTAAAGCTATGGCCCTGAATGAAAAAGAAATCTCGATTCAACAAAAGTACAAGCACAACTGTGCCTTATAACTTGTTGACTAGTTGCACAAAACCACTGTGATTGACTTGGAACGTAGAATAATGTAGGGCCACAAGTCTGGTGGTAGTTCTTGTATTGCTAACTTCTGAACGTGCAGAAGCTTCAGTTTAAAAGACATTCTAGGGAAAATCTTGTGTTTTAGAAAACAAGACTGAAATGTCACCCGGGAAGGAGAGGTTGCTGTGCTCTGTCCAGATGAAACCTTCCTTCAGGGAACCTTAACTGATGGTGCTGAGAAACTGAGTGGAGCAAACTTCCAGTTTCACTACTTTCACTATACGGTATTTTCCACCAGTCACCCAGCTTTCTGAAATCCATTCTCTTTTTTGGTTGTAGGGCAAATAGTCTGTGTTTTCTGAAATTGAAGTTAGACATTATGAACTTGTTCTAATCATGTTTTGATGATTAGGTACTGAAATAAATTATCTTCCTTCAGTAACAATTTTACAAACGTCTGGTGTCCTGTCTCTCTATGACTGCTGCTGGAGTTGATGGTACCAGTCAGAAAGTGGTTTCTTGCAAAGGGTTTATTTCAGAACATATTTTTTTCACTCTGGTTTATAAGGTAATAACTTGCTTTCTAACTCATGTGAACTTCTAAGTTGTTTACTTTCTGTTTTTCATAGCAGTATTTTAAAAGCACAAATGGTCTCATTCTCTTCTCACTTCAGATCAATCCTGACAGGACTTCTGTTTGGTAGTAGTGTCAGTGCCACTAGGCCCAGGAACATCATCATAGGCCTTGTTCAAATTCAGACAAATTCAAGCATACCAGGCAAGATTTCAAGTATTATCTAACACTATATTGTAACTCTTGCAGCTAATCAACAATTTGTTCAAAATGTACTCCAGAACTTGTATTTAGGACTTGAAAAACTTGTTGGTGTTTTAGATCATAAGCAGTAACTGTGGCTTTGTGTTTTCTTTTGCTTTGCAAAGGCAACAAAAACTTTAACAAATTGCTGTTTTATGTAGATTCATAGGCAATTGGTATTATTTTGCAAACCACGTACAACATAATGAGTCATTAAGATTTCAAAGTTTAATGCACTGGGGGGAGCAAAGAAACCAAATTATATAAGACCTTGGAGCAACAAACATTTTATTTTGCTTATGGTGTGACGTTCAATGACTGTAAGTTACAAATCAGGATTTCTATTCTTTGCTTATGCAGCTGTTGCTTTTACATGTTTCATTGACAATGTTTTTTCATGAAGCAGCAAGCTGACACTTGCCATGCTTTCTGTTCATTTTTCTCAGAGCTCTAGATTGGAATGACACAGCCTAGGAACCATATTTGAATCTGTGAGCTAGGTTTGATTTCTCTAGGCATAGGTCCAAAATCAGTATAGCTCTGTGTTGTTTTGATCTGAAAAAATGCAAAGCATTTTTAAAAGCGGTTGGTACCATTAGCCCTATTTTACAGATATAAAAACTGAAGCAGTTCTTGTATAGCCTTGTGACCTACAGTCAGTTAAACACTATTGCCTGGTTTTCACTGGGAACTCATGAAAACAGGACTCATGAGGTTTTTGAAGTGGTTGTGGGGTATGAGGTCTGAGTCATGATAGGCAGTTCTTGTGTTTTGTTTAATTTCTAAGGTATTTCTTATAACTAGATCTTAAACCTGTAGCACTTGACTGCTGCTGCTGATTGGCTTGGGAAGGTGGTGAATGTTTCTGTGCCTCAAAGTGGTCTAAATTAATTGATGTTAGCTTCAGTGCAAGAATTAAGTAATGTTTGGAGTTACTAAAGTGAAGAGAACCATTGATTATAATTTATTCATCCGTGTTTAATACTAGTAACTTTAAGTGTTCTTTTATACTGTAAAAAAGGGTAATTTTCCTCTATAGATATGTCTTGAGACTTGTTAGACCACAAATAATTAAAGCAGAAGTACTTGTGATCTTTGGCTAACTGAGAATTGAAGACTGAATTTTTAAAAACAAACTGTGCCTGATAACTTTCATTCCCTTACTTCTAGGATTCATCATTTCAACACGAGGAAACTAGAATGGACAAATAAACAAAATCCCTGAAATTTAAGGTAAAAACAATTGAAGAAAAAGTTCTTTGTAAATGTAAGATAATTATTTGAAAACTAATTGTGTCTGATAGAATAATAGGACTTTCTGTTGCTGTTTTAGAAAGAACTCTTACATTCTTCAAATTTTAATCTCCTTTATTTCAACACAGATGATGAAATGCACTGAGATTTACATATGCATATTTTATCAGTCAATCTAATTGTGCTTTAAAGGTTTCTATTTATACACTTTTCCAGTACCTGACAAATCCTTACTTTAAAACAAAATACATTTTGCCCAGATATCCTGACTCCAAGTGTCCGTGCTGAAGTCTGCTGAGAGAAGTGGGAATCTTTTCACGGGCTGTCATGGATCAAACCTCCCAAAGATACTTTGGCATAAATGTTGCGTTTACTTAGACACAATGATATGAGTAAATTTTCATTTTCTTAAGAATGAGCTGTTTATTAAGTATATTAGCCACTACACTGGAAACAGAATCATAAAGAAGAACAGTTTGATAGTGTTTTGAGAACAAGCCTCCATTTTGAGGAGATGTTTGGTACAGACATTTTACACTAATTCTGACTCTTATTGTGATTTTATTTACATTCATTTCTTCTATTTAAATTTAACCAAGGAAGTAGATTTTTATTATTTACCTGCTGAAATATATTGACTAATATTTATACACATATGTACTGGCATAAAACCCCCAATGAATACAGATTGAAAGAGCTGTCCTGCATTATTTCCTCTTTATGCACTCTAATTTAGATCCCTTAAATACTTACATGCTCTTATCCATGTGCCTGATTGATTTTAATGACATAAAAGTGACAGAGGGCCTGCAAACGAAATTCCTCACTCAGGAAGCTACCCAATAATTATTTCTGTGAAAAATTGAAAAATTTTCCTGAAGAGTGCCTCAAATGATTCCATCAGGACTAAACACATTTCTGGGAGAAAGATTGCTCTGAAATTTAGGTCTTTACTCTCAAAATTAAGTCAGAAAAGCTATTCTATCAATACCCCATTGTGATGAATATATTTTGATTGTAAACCCAGTGTTTCTTTTGCACTTGCCAAAGAAATGAAGTTTTTCCAAATGATAAGCAAGGAAAAACAGCTTGTTTCAGAGGTATGGGAGGGGCAAAACTGTGTTTCCTCCTCTATTTTTCTTTTCCTCTAGCAAAAGCCAGTGAAGGGGCTTAAGGAAGAGAAGAGTCTCCTTAAGAAATAAGCAGAGATCACTGGGAGGGGAGGAGAAGAGACTGGGGGAAAGCACAAAGTGCTGCCATTGGAGGGGGCCGAGACAGCTGAATCAGGGTGATACAGACTTTTCATTATCAGAAACAATTGCTCCAGCAAGAACAGCATGGGACTTCATGAAATGTTTTTGAACTCGGATTCCTGATAGGAGCGCATTACATAACTTGTGCTTTGTGAGCTCTGGCAACCGGCAACCTACAGAAAGACACAGCCAGAAGCAATGTGCTCAGCTGCTTGCTTTTTTTTTTTTTAAAAAATCACCTCTATCTGGGCCAAGCATTAAACAGACAAGCCTATCTTTTCCCTTCCCCCTGCCCCCTTCATCAACAGAAGCCTGGTTTTCATCACAGATTAATAAACGAAACCTTCTATCATTTTACTGTGCTTCCCACAGCCTTTTTCTGGGAGTTAACAATGCTTCGAGTCAACATTGCCATAGTGCTTGAAATGTCTTTGCATGTTTGTTCACTTGAAAGAGTTGTGGCGACGGGATTAGAGAAAGGCTTTTAATCCGTCAGTGCGTACAACCTCAAAAGCTTTGGGATGGTTTTGATTGCGTTTGGTTTGACAAAAATCTGTTAGGGAACTGTCTTGCTTTTTGTCTTTTATAATAACAATATTTTTTTTAAAAAGAACCCGTGTTATATATTCAACTGTCTCCCGAAGTGGTTATTTGTATCATTTGCTGTTAAGGAAATATGTCTAAGTGCTGAGGAATTCTAATTAAGCAGGCTCAGCTGGAACAAATAGCTGTAGGATTTCACAATACTGTTCTGAAATTACTGGCAGGCCCAGAAGCCAGGGAAATTCTTGAATTTTGGGGTTTTACCATGGTGGATATAGCCACTAGATCTTATTTATTTGTGTTCAAATCAATGGGTTTGTAGACCATGTGATTTCACAATTGCTGTCAGTGGTTCTTCCTCTTTCTTACTTTCTCTTCCATCTGCCCTAAAAAAGAATCAATTTTAGGCAAGCAAGCAGAAACTCTTCCACATTTCTAAAAGTGTTTAAGGGACTAAACACCATAGAATTTCCTTGGGTTCTGATGGGTTATTTATGAGAAAAAATTTTGGTTATTTTCCTTGGAGGTAGGGGCAATTCTGCTGAGCTCTTGAGGGGAACCGCATTGCAGCTATTTACTGAATCTGTGAAAATTTAACAGTAGAATCACCTATTAAGTTTTGCTGTAATATATCATTTTCTGTGGAGTATGCTCATCAAAAAAACAAGTTAAAACTTTTCCGTGTTGTGTAACTCTAATTCCCTGTTTATATGGTAAACACTTCTCTGTTTTGCTTTCCAAGGGCCATCATTCCCTGCCCGCCTAATCTACTGTTGTTAACAAAAATGACAGTAGCAAACCAGGGAGGAACAGCCTTCTCTGGCCCTTTGTTTTCACTCTGCTGGGTGAACACGTTTTTTTTTCCCCTTTGCCTTTCCTTTTTTCTCCTTTTCAGAGAAAGGAAACCACTTGTATGTTGCACTAAGGAAAAGTGATTGAGAAGTGGAAGCCCATACTTTTCTCTTCAGCAAGCGGAGATCTGTTTTCAGTCTGATGTTTGGTGAAAGGAAGCTTCAGAGCTGCAGGCCAGCTGCCAGGAATGTCTGATTTCCTTTCCACCCACTCCTATGATCCTCCCTTTTGGCAGTGATTACCGATGACCACAGCTGTCATGCTAGGTCATGGTAAGCTGTCAAGCAAGGTAGTACATGAGATATATGAGGCCCAGTCCTTGATCTGAAGAACAAGATCTTAAATTGAATCTGGTATCAGCCAGCATGTGAACATACCACAGCAAGAAGCGCAGGGCTGACGTCAGCTTGTTGTTCTGGTTTCTTGAGGAGGTGGGCAAGCTGTAGGTGCTTTTCTAACCTTTACACTGCTTGTGATATCCTGAAGCATGAGGAGGGGTTGTAATTTAGTCAGAACAGATGATTGTCAGGAATGGGCAAGTCCTTCCAGCCAGCTGAAATGAGAAATGGCACTTTGTGTGGCTCTCACCCAGTAAGTGTGTAATAATACAGGCCAAACTCCATAATCAGTGATCAGAACAACAGCATCCAGGTGGTTGTGCTGGGTTCAGCACTGTGTGGGTGACCAACTGCTGACATTATGGATGTGACTGAAAATCACCACAGAACTGCAGACTTCAGAAAATGATGGATACTTTTTTCAGGGACATAACTTCTATAAATAGGACTTGCATTCTACGTAAGTCAGTATTTTGTTAAGCTTCATGTGTTCAGTGCCAAGTGCACAAATATCTTCTGAAGAGGTAGTATTTTACAACATCTTACACTGTTATGCTGGCTTCAGAACACACTTCTTGCTGTAGCATCTGTTCTTCTTCTAGCAGCATATTAAATAACGTGACTAAAATCCATTAGGTGTTTGCTCCGTATGCCTTCCTCCAGAGGGGGAGGAATTTGCCATGAAGTGTTTGTTTTTAAAACATAAAAGAAAATGTTGCTTTCTGTTTCCCAGAAAAAAAAGGTCAACACTAGAGGGACAGAAGGTCATAAACACTGTGATTGTCCATTGTTTTTGTGGGAGTTTATTGCAGTTTTAGGCTGGCACAGCCAAAGAACTTGCCTTCAAAATAGCCTCAGGGTATGTGGATGTAGGTGATGCTGATTCCCTTCAGTTCTCATTAAAGATGACAGAGTCTGATACCTGTGGTCTTGCTCCAGTTGGGGGATGACCACCTTAGCAAGTTCCGTGTGAGCTTCATTTGGTATGATTTACTTCAGAACAGTAAACATAACTTGGGTCCTTCTCTCCTTGTTCTCAAAAAACACCTATGGCCTTGTAACAAACCTTACCTAAAATTAAATTTGACTTTGTTAAGCTCTTACACAAGGTTGGTAGAAAATTCCAGGAACTCTCTGGAAAAGATCCAGTTTCTTTACTGATTTCTCCTGGCCAAATAAGGCAACTAATGACTACTTTCACAGGGCTGGGGAATCCACAGCTACAGCTAAGAGGGGTAAAAAAAATGTCATAAATAAACAAGTCCGTCCACAAACCCTTCCTCAGGAAACCAGCATGGGAAGCACAGACATTTAGAATGACAATCCAGCATGTTTTACCAAAGAGAGACTTTCCAAAACAGCTGTAGAAATGGTTGCAGTTTCCTTAACGTCCATTTTAATAGCATTATAGTCTCAATTGTTTATAAGTTAATCTAATTGTTTTCTTGCTGTCAGCTGCATTTATTGCCATTGTATAAAGTTGTTAACCTTCATAAGTAACCCTTGAGAGGGAGTGACAGACTTCAACAAACGCTGCTGTCCATGAACCCAGTTACCTTGCAGGCTCTGTTCGTTCAGGTACAGTCAGTTTTGAGGCTGTGACAGAAGCTGTTGTTCGGCCTCCCTGTGGGATACCACATTTGCTTCATTTGTTCAGAAAGCTTTTCATAACTGTCCCATGTCTGGAGCACTCAGGAGTGAATACGCTTCCTCTCTTTGAATAATGGTTGAACTCCCGGTGGAAGAGGAGGTATTTAAATAACCGCGTTGCCGTGTAGAGTATCTCATGATTTCAATCCTCAGAGTCCCTGAGCTATCTGAGCGCATATTTATAATCAGCTTGGTGAATGCTCTCTCTGGCTATTTATCAGCTGTGAGCCTGTGTTTCCATTTTGCAAGTGCAACCCTATAACTTAAGAATATGGTATGTCCTGTCGTTAGCAGAATTTTTTTACTTTTTGTCTCCAAGAACAGAAAGTTCCCAGCATAGGACAAATCTTCTTTGTGTAATAAATACACATATACTTTCTATCTTTGCTTTGCTGAGTTGGACTGTGGGACATAGTTGCTGAGACACTAAAGATTTTTGTGTCTGGCCCTCACTGCCATGTTAGAGTGTTTAGCTCTAAATATATTTGCAACTGGCAGGACCTGTGTCCATGCTGTTGAACTCTCCTACACTCAAAAATCCCGAACTGACTTTTGGAAGCAGTCTCTGGCTATACTAACTTCTGAGCTGTGGCTAGGAATTATAGCAACCTGGCATTCTCCCAAATGCTAGCTGACCCACACTACAGCTGTGTCAGGGCTGCTCCACCACTTTGATAGGAAAGACATTTGACATTGCTTAATCTACAAGGCCATGTACAGTTCTTAGCCATAAACAGGCTCGTCTGTACTGGGTAAAGGGAAGATTCAAGCCCCTTAAGTGAGACTCAGATGCCTAAATTTCAGTTCAGGTTGAAAGTTTGCAAGACTATCTGTAGTCATCATGGCTTCCAAAAGCCCAGAGACACAATTCTGTAAATAATTGATTTTTAAGTAGTATTTAAAGTACTTAAGTACTCAGAAGTAATACCGTTTTGGCAAGACTGAATGTCCTGGCATGGTGAAAGCACCATCAGAAGTGACAAAATGGGCTTCCCTGATTTGATATCTCACGAAGGGTTGCATTTGGTAGTTCTGTTCATGGTGACAGAGGTGGTTTGAGCACAGAAATGAGCAGCTGTGGCTGCTTCCATTTAGGAGTGTGGGTAATGCTGGTGGTGCAGCGCTGAGCTGTGTGTCAGAGCTGCCACCCAAATGCTCAGAGCTGTATCTTTTACCTCAGATAAGAACAAGTGAGGCTTACCTGGAAGAACTCTGGGGTTTTCTGCTGAGCGAGGTACATATGGATTTGGGATTCTAAGGGTGCTGTGGGTGTAAGGTTCTGATTGCCTGTTTCCTTCAGAAGTCTTCTGTCCTTTGTGCTATAGCTTAAGGTGAATGGTGATATTAACACTGGTTTCTAGGAAGAAAGAAGTGAGCTTGATCTAGCCATCCTCACTGAAAGGGATGGGTGAAGGCCCTGAACACAGAAAGGGTTAATGAGTATTTCCTGTGATGAGCAGTGAGTCTAAAGAAGATCTGCGGCATAGAGAAATGATGATTTCCTGACACACTTCTCCATTTAGTGTTTCCTTCAGCAACTTGACCAGCTGAGGCAGCCCCTGGCTGCTGGGAATCCCATCTCCATTGCACCTGTGTGATCACACAGGGGTTGCCACCTGGGCTGAGACTTGCCAGCCTGCCCTGGGAGCTGGGCCCCTGCCGCAGAAGCGAGCATAACATCACCATATGAGTCCCACTGAAATGCAGGCAGCATTGACCCAGGGAAATTGAAGGCAGGTGTCCTCAGTAGTGCCTTGACCATGAGGCTGTATGCTCCAGGGTACAGCATATTGCTGCAAGTAAAAAGTGGTGCTTTGAAGTGACGATGTTTTTGTCTGTGTCAGTTGAACTTGTGCTAGCAAAAAAAGGAAATTCCAGAAAAATGCTGCAGAGACCTTCATGTTCTCCATCTATTGACCTTGCATGAGAATTACCTACCCCTTGCAGCAAGACTCTGCATTTCACTTGTTTTGTCAGCCAGCCTTCCCCTTATAACTGAGCTGTATTTGCATCTCATATTTATTAGGTAACCATCAAACAACTGCTTCAAGGCAGGCTTTGGACTAAGACTGCTCTATTGGCCAAAGCTTATAGCCTGTTGTCACCAGTAACTCCACTGAACATCAGAGAATACTGAACACCCACTTTTTGAAGTCTATAAATTGACTTGTGTTAGATAATGAGAAATGAGAATCAATACGCGTTTCAAAAGTTTAGATTTACAGTTTTAAATCAAATCTTCCCACTTCCAGAAAAACGTTTTATGCAGAGGGAGTCTTAATTAAAAATTGTGTTTAAGAACAACAGAAACTGTTGTGAAATATGGATTGACTCAGAATTTTTAAGGACCTGCTAAAAGATTAAAGAAAAAAACAACTGTTAAAAGTGCATAAAATTCTAATTGCTTGCTATCCAAATAGGAAGTCAACTGAAGTTAAATGGATGTAAATTTCTGTTCAGAGCTTCTTCAGCTGGTTCACAGTCTGTCCTACCTGGGATAGGACATGAACCAGATTTAAGAGAAAATCATTTAACACTATGTGAGGAAAAGAAATATACTAGGGTGAAGGACTGAATTAGAAATGACTGGATTTCTCATGAACAAGTCATCAGTCATGAAGTTTTATTTTTTGTGAGTGCCCTAAAGAGACCAGGCAGATCTAATCTGTGAGGAGCACTGCTGACTCAGGCTGCTGCGGGAAGGCGTTGAAGGACAGCCAGGGAAATCTCTGACCTTCGCTTTGCCACTGACCGTCACTTGGGGTTTTCCTGCCTGGAAAAGTGGCACTGGGTTGGGGTAGCTGTGGAGGAAACAGAGACCAGAACCATTGACCTCAATCTAAACACAATACAGAAAAAGACAATAAACTCCAGGAGGAAAAACACAGGAGTGACTTACCTAGGAGGAAGTCAGAATATTAAATTCTTTCAAGTAACTTCAGGAGGTGTAATAGAGGAAATCTATTGAAAACACACAGAGAAGACTTCTGTCTCTAGCCAGGGATTCCTACGACATACAGAATTGATAGATATCTACTATATAACTAACTTATTAAAGAATTGATAGATATCTACTATATAACTAACTTATTAAACCTGTGAATACTGTGGGATTATTGCAGAGAGTGAGAGACCTTTGTGCAGTCACTCCTCTTTTTAAAAAAACTTAGGAAGGCCAGATTTTAACAGTGGGCAAGTTACAAACAGTAACTTAGAGAATCACATGCTGAACAGAAATTCTTTGTATCTTTTTCCATTGCAGTATTATGTTGACTCTGGTTTCCATGTACCAGAAGCATGTATTATATCCTTATCATATCCTTAGGTTCTTAGACATGGAGATCAATTAACATATGTCAGGGGTAATTCTTACACTCCAGCTGCACCTGGCTGGCTGACAGCACCTACACGTGTGGAGAGAACAGAGCACCAGAATTTAGGAACTGTGGCCTGTCAGATGATGAAGATGAAATAATGGAAAGTATTCTCTTTCTCTCCAGTCTGTTGAGTTTGATATTTATAGAAATCTTCACCTAGACTAAATTTTTGTACATTTTGAGCATGAAAAAAATAGAATTTCTGTTTTTTATAAGTTACAAATTCATTAAGAAGAAAGCTAGAAAACCATCTTTAGAGTAACTCCTTCTATGACAGAGAGGGGAAAAGAACCAACTGGTTCCCCCCAACTCCACAAGCTAAACCGTAACAATGCAGTTCTATAATTAAAGTGAAAATAAATTTTACTCCCTTGTCTTAGTTGATGTCATATTGCCAGGTAATTGTAATCCTTTTTGTTTGTGTGCCTAGGACATTGTGGACACGCTCAGCGTTGTGAAAGAAAATCCAGTAAAAAGTCTATTTTGCAATGTTGAAAGTAGGTCTTCTCATTTCAAGGAAAATAATGAATTTTGTCAAATCAACAGTTATGACTAAGTGGGCCCAAGTACAAGACAAACTGAATAAAATGGTACGGTTGTAAACCACTTAATTTTTTTCCCAAAGTACCTCGATAAAAAGTTTCCTTAGGATCTACCATGTAGCATATGAGTAAAGGAAAAACATTCTAACGACTTACTATGAGTGTGTCTCATCATACCATACTTTAGCACATCATTTCTTTATTCCCTATACTGAAGTTATAAGTGACTGAACATGTGGAAATACACCTTACTGTATCAGTATTTACTTGATGTTAACTGTGTCGAACAGTAGCTTGGTAAAAGAATCACTGCTAGGTTTAATGCCCTGTTGGCTAACCAAGAATGAAAGTGGATTTAACATTTTGTTTATTGCTTGTTTGTTGCATATCATCAAGGCTGCATGATGTGTTTGGACAGCCTAGTTCTCATTCCCATAATTAAAAGAATTC
The DNA here is from genome assembly GCA_013397975.1 of Machaerirhynchus nigripectus. Lineage (NCBI taxonomy): Eukaryota > Metazoa > Chordata > Aves > Passeriformes > Dicruridae > Machaerirhynchus > Machaerirhynchus nigripectus. Next base: position 1,205,780 of record VZRQ01008244.1, read on the forward strand.
CTGAGTCCGGGAATACTTCTGGGAAAGCAATAGAATTAGATCAGTAGAGAAGATTTGATTTATGTGAGCTATTGTCTCTCTTATATTGGATGTCTCCAGTCTTCTTAATTTATGAAGATCAGGATATGAAATGCATAGGGATTTTGTAACAAGTGCTTTATATTCAGGTGCACTGTGGATTTAATTTCTCGAAGCAGTTTGCTGTGCTTCTAATATCTTTAGGGTTGAGTTAGTCTATTTGTAGGGTTTAGTAAGTGGTTAAACCAAACTTTCTGAAAATGTGCAGGTCACAAGTGATAGTATGACCAGTTGAAAAGTGTTTGGAAGGTTCTCTTCGTTAGAGAATATAAAGTTATTTTTCACCTCTGAGTTATCTTGACTCCAAGTCTTCATTCATTCAGCGCCAGCTGGTAGGAATATTTCTGTAATTGCAGAGTAACATAATAAATAGGGCTGAGAAATTTCTAAAGCTGTTCCTGTTCCATTTCAGATGGGCACTCTGGCAGCATTTGCTGTATAAGGGAGGCTTCATCAGCTGATGGCAGACTTAGCTGTAGCAGCGTGGCAGACCTGTGGTTATATACCGAGGCTGGAGAACCTTTGGAAAAGTCGTGCTTCAGCAGGCCATGTTCCCTACAGTAGCATCTGGGAGGATATGGGGAGAATGCTTGGTGGTGTGTCTGGCTCAAATCAATATGCGGAAGGAAACTTTGTACACAGTCAGTTGGTATCTACTTCCAGTAAGAAATGGGAAAGTAGGGGTACATGCCAAGCCTCCTGGTAGTCTTTTGTGTTTGCCTTTCATGCTGTGCAGGTAGAAATATATAACCTTAATGTGTAGTTTGTATATTTTCAACCTGCTCTGTATTTCAAATGGTGAATGAAGAGCTGTGTTACAGGCAAATTCTGGAGAAGTTAAAAACAAGACAAGCAAACACTGGAGGTGAACCAAGTAGAGGATTTCATATTATGGGGCTGAGAAACACTACTGCAGACACATAGCTGGGGCTGTGGGTTGGGTACTGTGTACATGGCCATCACTTTCAATGTTTTTTTATTCTTAAAACCACTGGCACTGCCGAACAAACTGTGTAGAGTACACTCAGCTTTATTTTTGATTGTGATAACTTTTTTCCTTTAGATAATCTACAATTAAATACTCTGTGCATTCAGAGACAAAAGCTCAAATAGCTGTGTATGTAAAAGAAACCTCCTTGTAAACTGAGCATCCCACTGCCACAGAGCATTGCTGGCACTTGCTGTGGGATGTTTGGTCTGCTGACAGACTGGGGCAGGACAGGGAGTACACGGGGCCTTATTGGAATACATCTCAAGAGTAACGGCTTATTAAGACTTGCAATAAATAATAAATGCCCAAGGTAATATTCTTTCTAATGAACATTTTAATGGTTTCTTTTCCCCAGTAGGGGACTTCCAGACTTCTTAATAGAGGCACAGAATGAACCCTTTGTGCTGCGGCTGTCTCTCTCCATCACTTTTTGTTTTCTTCTCTCCTGTCCCTTATTGCTGGCTGCCCCTGCTTCACTCTGCCTCCAGCTGTGAGGGCAAAGTTTGCAGTGTCTTCAAAACCTGCTCTTTGTTTTCTTTGGTTGGGGTAAAGCTTGATGAGGGACAAAACGAAGTGCCTCCCCTGCCCACTGGAATGCTCTGGGCAGCATTCCTGTGCCTCAGCCCTGCTCCCTACACCAAGCATGAACTGAGAACAGAAGAACCCAGCCCGTGTCTGCAGTAAGACACCATCACAGGCTGCCCTGGTGACATGGTGAAATCAGCTGGATAAGTTTTTACAGTATAAACCGAGGCAAACTTCAGACATTTTCACATGGAAGCAGGGTATCTCCAGTGCATCCATGCTCTCTGCATAGCTCATCTTTTTCTTTAGATTCTTTGCTAGAGGCAGGATTGTTTATTTTTTTCTTACAATTTTCCTAAACTTTTTATTGGCACCCTTCATGATGGAAAACAACTTCGTGTTCTGCCCTAGTGATTTACCAAACTCCAAAATAACAGCAAATATGAATATTAGTTTCCTATCAAAGTGTTTTGTATTAAAATTCAGTCCTGTTGTGAGATTATGCCTAGCCACCTTTAAATAGTTAAGAACTGTATTTTTAACTGGAGTTAGAATATTTCCTAAAGGAACCTACAGTCTGGGATGGAGTCCAGATGTACATTTGAGATGGCTAAAATGGAAAGTCCTGATTTTTTATTGGGCATGCCATTCAGAGTGCAAAATGAAGTGTGAGCAAAGAGAGCATGTTGGCATGGCAACAGCAAGTAAAATTTAATGCAACAGGTTTTGATTCTGACCTGCAAAAGGAACTGTTTGTCCTGGGAGACAGCTTGTAGCCCATAAAAATTTTAGAAGACAGTAACTCGTCTTCACTAAAGGCCAGCAACTGGAGAGCTGGATACCTCAGAGTTTTTTAGCCAGCAAAATAATCTAAATATTCTAATGGTTGTTGTTCTGACATAGATGTGCAAAAAGGAATTGCTTCAGTAATTTGTCTATTGCTCACATGATAACCACCTGGAGGCAACCTCTTAAGCATAGAGTGTATTTTTAATAGGGTATGTAGTATTTGTAAAACTGTAAAATATAATGAGACTAAATACTTTATAGAAAAATACACAAAGTCTCAATTACCATGATTAAAATTTTGGTTGCGGAAATTCCCACCTCCCAAATCTATGATGAATCCACAATTATGTCCCCACTACGTGTTACAGCTATTTAACTGAAAGGACTGAGAGAAGCAGCAAGTTCGGGAAAGCAAGCTGTTTTCTAGATTAGTTTATTAAGGCTGGAACTAATGGCAGATAGCTTAAACTGCACAACTGATGCCAGGTATTTGATTCTGAAGGATGTGCTCATTTTCCTTTCAAGATTAGCTGCCCTGGATTCCTGAGAGCAGAGCTGGCTGTACAAATCACATTCAAACTGTTTGACTGTCTAATTCCATCTGCAGCCACCTCATCTGTCTCCATGGGAAGAAGCAAATTTACAGGAGCAAAAAGAGGAATGAACTACTTTCCAGTGTTTTGATTCACAGGAAGACACAAGCTACTCAAATCTTAAGAGTAACTTTGATCTTCCAGGATTTGCAATTCACCCTCTGGACTGCTGCTTGTGGAAGTTTGGCTAAATGTAAGGAATAATCTTCCAAAAGGAAGAAAAGATTCTAGAGATGACTCAGAGACTCACCTTGGAGAGGACTAGGGTCACCCTACTGGAAGGCAGGCAAGTGGAGAGGAGGCATCTGTGTGCCCTTTTTGACCTGAGGATCCTTGTATTGTTTCCACCTCACTGTTCACAGGTGTCTTCACAGGAAAGTGGGCAAAGGCATTTGTGCTTCCAAACCACATATGCACTGCAGGCAATAAAGTCTTCCACTGCCCCTGTGAAGTAAAGCCTCTCCAGTGTTCTGGCACACCACACCATGCCCTCTCTATAGACAGATTTGAGCAGCTCAAGGCAGAACCAAAGCGTAGCAGCCTCCTTGTTGCGCTGTGACTCGTTGTTGGTCAAGACTTGTATGACCTTTTCACAGCTTGAATCCTTTCTATGGTGGACAAACATAATTATAAACCACACAAGACTTGAGTTTAGTGCATCTCTGACACTGTGACCGCTGGCTGTACTTGGAATCTGCATCCTAGTTAATGTGGGCCTATCCTGACCTACATTAACAGTCCCTTGGTCTACATATTTAATACATTATTTCATTTTAAAAGAAAGATGCTGAGAATGCTCCAGTGTGGCTGAAAGCTTTTAGTAGAAGTACACTTAAAATACATGTATGTTTTTCATATTCTATTGAGAAAAGAAACAACATGAGGGGGACTGCAAGCAGTGAGTTTCAATGTCTTTTCATGCAGCATGGCTGGTGACCTGAAGTCCTTTCTAACCCTCTTTTATATGAGTCTTCCTTTTCTGGTCTTGGTGAACCTTTGGGATTTCCAGCTATTGATGAAGGTTTTTTTCCCAGAAGTATGCATATGTGAAATTTTGCTGTTTAATAACATTGCCTAGATCATTTCCCATTGCCTGCTGAAATCAATGGAAAGCCAGTCTCCTGGAAAGTTTTTTGCAGTTCTGATATTTTTCTGAGAGGTATATTTTTTCTTGTTGCAAGTGTTTGGAATACAGCAGGAACCAGTGGTACCTACACTGGGACAAATTTCATCAGTCCCATGTACTATAAATAGCTGTTCACTTGAAATTCATCAGGTAGACAGTGCCCTGGGCTTCATCACAGTGGGATGCACCCCAGGAATGCAGTGGCTTAACAATGCATGATAAAAATACTAAAAAGACAATATTCTTCCCTTCTATTTAAAGTATACCATGCAGCACTTCCTCTGGAGGAACAGAAAAGTAATTATCATCATACTGCCATTTCCTCAGTGTCTAGATTAACAACAGGTTATGGGGGTCCAGAGGTGGGAAATTTAGCCTTGTTACCATTTATAGGTTCTCTCTGCATCCTATAATATGCTTTCCCATTAGCTAAAAGTGCCATTTCAGGAAATTGCCTTAAGGCTTGGTTTGATTTGGGGTGGGGGTGAGGGAAAAAAGCAGTTGCCCTGTTCCACTGTAGCTCTAGACAGCTAGAAAGAAGCAGGTATGCAATTTTTTTTGGGTTGGTTCTTTTCCATTTATTGTTCAGTAGGATGTCATCTTCAAGAAGTTCACACAGACCATTGCATCTTAACCTCTTACAGGTAGACAGTAATAGGGTAAAAAGAGGGAGGGGATAGTAATAAATGATCTCATTACAATTTTCTAGTTTTGCTAGTTGCTAAATTTTATTAGACAAAGACTGGAATATTAGCTGTATTAATATTGAATAATCATAGCTTAGTGGAAAGATATTTGTCTCTAATCCCCAGGACTGGTAATTATTGTCTCTAATCCCCAGTGCTGGTAACTGTACTGAGATTACTTTCCTTTCGTGCTGTCACTCCTCCTGGCAGGACAACTCATCCTGGTCTCAAATAGAGCAGCTGACGATCCTGTAGGCCGTGTCTAACATGAATATTTCTTAAAGACCTCACTAGTTTTGATTTGTGGTTTGATATGTTTCTGTGTCCTGGCCCATATTTATTGAATTTTGAAATTCATACATGTTCAACAAAACAGACCTGCAGGTGAATGTGTTTGGCCTCAGTTCCAGTCCCCAGTATGTTTACTCTTTCTTCTTTTTTTTTTTTTCCTGTTGCTGCAAATTCATTAAGAATATGTTATACTTTTAAAGAAAGTATTTTAATCCTGAATGAATGAGATTACTGGGTGATGGAAACCTAGCAACTGAAACTTTGGATAAATTTGCAAGTAGAGAACCCCATAATTATCTTATTCCTTGCAGAGATTTCATAAAGTGACACCAGAAGTGAATGGCCAGCAAGGGCCTTATGCACTGTGTATAAAAGCAATTTTTTTTTTACTTGAGCTATTTAATATCACTCTGGAATAACTCAATTTTAAATTAGATTACTCAAAAGAAAATCTTTCCCTAAACAACTTGTGAAATTCTATTTTCCAATTGTTTTTAAGCATAATTTCGAAAGTGAAGATGCATTTCCAGCAACATTTTGCACAAAGTCATCTGTGAACAGAAAAGTTCAGTAATATTCTTGAACAAATACAATAGATCCCGTAAATACTGATCTACAAATTGATTTATATTCTCATGTGGCTCATTAAAACAATTAATTTTTATGGTCTCTTTTCCCCTCCTATTAATGCAGAAACCCCCCACACCTAGACATAGAATGACTGTAGTAACAATTGTTAGGATTAGTCAGGATTTTCATTTTAATTGTTGTGTGTGGAGTTGAAGCAAGAGTTGTTTATGTATATTGTGCATTTGTATTATTTTTTTGCATAAAATCTAATAATTCAACCTCTTTATTTTCAAGGGTAATTCTATCAGATTCTTACATCTGAATGCCTCCTGGTCTTCCACATGACTTGTCATCAGATAAAAAGTAGATCATCTATTTTACTAGTAAATCTGATCAGGGATGTTGTGCCACTTCATTTTTAACTCAATTTTAACTTGACAGATGTGTATTTAGATAGCCTGTATCATCTGACTGATGCACAAAACTTGTTCCTCCAAAGAAACCATGTGTCTTCTGCACCTTTTCCATCTCTTTTATGCATATGTACAGATAGGGCCGGCTATTCAAAAGATATTAATATGAAAATGATGACAATTTATTTTATAATCAGAACGGGGCATGACTGGAGCAAATCAAGTATGCACCAAAGACTGTGTGCCAGACCTCCTTGTCAAGAGCAGGTGGCTGAAGAGTCAACAATATGACATAAGTGCTTTGAGTGTGATCCGAATGAGCATAACTGATTCGCTAGCACATGGTATCCATACACTTTGTGGGGGCCTTTATTCCACATTGAGGCACTGAGACATAAATCAGCACACGGGGATGTTTCTACTACGCTGATCAATGAGATACATCATTTTATATGAGATGCATGGTTCCCTGCCTCCTCAAGACCTCTTACAGATGCTGCCCCCATAATAGTGAATATTTGAAGAATATGTTTTGCTGACGAGGAATTCAAAAGTCCTTTTGGTTTTTGCGTAAAATAATTTGCATGATATTCCACGCCAGTATTTGATTGTCAGTTCATACTGGGTGAGAAAATCACCAGAATCCCCCTGAAAAAATTTAAAATGTTCTAAACATTCCTAAGCAAATACAGCACAGCATGGACAGGGGAAATATCTAAAAATTTGTTAAATTATGACAAAGTAAACTATCTTCCTGCTCTGATGAGGTTACAGGTCCTCAGGTACACAGGAAAGACTAAGACTCCAGCTCATATGTTACCTAAGTTTTGGGACTCTTTTGAATGATTCTCTCATCAGAAAGCTGAGGAAATGAAGTCTTGCAGTAAATTCAAAGCTGAATTAAAAGAGAAACTAGATAATAATAACCTGATTACATTGTTTAATTGAAATATACTGAGGAGCTTCTACAGGGATTTGTTCTCAATTAAATACTGTTAAATATTCTCATGAATTATCTGAATAAAGGAATAATATTCTATGCAGTAAATTTGCATATGACAGGAGATGGGGGTGGTTCTGAACATGTGGAAAGCAGAATTAGAATCCCAAATGATTTTGACAAATTGGAGACATCATCTGAAAAAAATAGGATTAAGTTCAATAGGGACAAATGCAAAGTGTTAGGCAGAAATAATCTGCACAGATACAGGATGGGGTAACACAATAGACAGCAGTTCTCTGGAAAAGATCTGGGAATGTGAATCAAATTAAACAAGAGTTGATGAATTATTAAAAAGCTAAGTGACCAGCTAGTATGTATATGAAAACCAGAATGCAGCCTGCAGAAGTAATCTAGGAATTTATACTGGTGAGGACTCACTTTGGAGCACTGTAGCCGAGGAGACCTTGAAATATTGAAGTTATTAAGCACGCAAAAAAGAAGATGGAAGGGTCAGGGCAATAATTAAGATGTAAAAGAACCAAACTGCTGTAAAGAGGAAAGGAGTAATATGTCCTTTTTGTTCATGGCAGACATAGTAAGAAAGAATAAACTAAATTACACCAGGGGAGAGTCAGAATAGTTATTAGGAAACCTTTGTAAACATAAACATATCCAAGCCTGGAGAGGTGATAAAGTCACAATCATTGAGAACACACACGTGTAACAAGTGACACAAAGATTGATTCTGCCTTGAGGACTAATGCAATGACCTTTTAAAGTCCTTTCCAGCTCAGCTTCTATAATTTTGTATCAAGAATAAGTTTTGCAACTTTGCTTATCTCAAATTGCACCTAGTTCCCTGAAGAGATTTAGTGAATCACAGGAAAAATTCCTGTCAATGAGAGCAATACTTACTTCTGTACAAGGACTCAATTTAGTGAAGTTATTATTTAGCATTCATGCTGTGTGGATTTTGTGGAGTTTATATTGACTTATACCAGGAAGTATTTTAAGATCACTATTTCAAGTTAGTACAAGTACAATAAAATAAATTGTAGCTTTTGATCTAGTCAGGGAATAAAGGTAAGTATTCAGTAAAGTTAATTCTTACTCAATTGCCCGTGGAAAGTTTTTGGATAAGAAAGATGACTGAATCACGCCACCTTTATATACACTCCTGCTGTTTGGACTGCAGCTCTCTAGCTTGTGGCTGGGAGAGACCCACAGGGAGCACTGTGTTCTGTGCAGTGCTGTGTGCTGTGTCCATGACCTGAACTTCAGCGTCGCTCCCTGCAGGATGGGAGACATGAGTTGTATAAAGCCAGCACACTGACTTCTTGTCACCTGGGCTTTCTCTTCAGTCTTTCCTTTTGTGCAATGCAAATGGGGTGATCAAGGAGTGAACTGCATCAATTTAATTCCTGTGTCTATCCAGAGCTCTCTCTCTCTTGATGGGGACTTGATGTTCCGAAGTGTTACTTGAACACTGCTCAGTCTGTTGTTTGTTTAGGCTGGTGATTAAATGCTTAAAGGGTGTAGTGGTGGAGACATATTTGCACTATCCAAAAAAAATATTGGTTTCTGAATATTTAGGGAAGCTTGTGAAATTCTTCATACCTTTCTGCTCCTTGAAGTCTGTGGTAACTCTTTTGTATGCTACTTCCTTCCAGCTTTATGTACCACATGGTACCAAATATCTGTAGCAGAGATTGGGAAACCTCTGTGTAGCAGGTCTGGTTTATGGTTATGCTATAAATAGAGGTGAAACATGTAACTCATTTCAAGAACATTTTCTTCACTGAGATCACAGGATCATTTAAAGCTGTCCAAACACTTACGGTGAGTGTCCAGGTAGTCTGGATTTTTTTTCAGGAAATTTGGAAGTGGGACAGCTTACTCACTGTAGATGATTCATATCTTTATGTCCTAGTTTGAAGTGGTTCACCACACCGTGGCCACAACTTCAAAAGTGTCAGATGATCATCAGACAACACTCCTGCCTCTAAGACTGATTGATTTTCCCAGCTTTCTAGAGTTTTCATAACTTACTAACCTCTGCCCCTAAACCCAAACAATTTAGGTTCAAGAACAAGCATTAGGAAACTGTTTATGAAATAGTGAATATACTAAATTCCCCCACAGAGAAAGCTCTTAAAACCAGAGCTCTGGGGACTCAAGTGCAAAGATACTGCCCTTCTCATGAATTCTTAAAGCACTTTTCCATGTTCCTTTACAAAGGTTTTATCTTTTCCAGTTTTAAATCTTTTTGTCTAGACAGCAGTAAGTAACTTGCATACCTTTCCGTCAAGAATGGTATGGTTAAGTCTTTCAGATAAATATAGCTGGATATTTAAATACAAAAATAAATGTCTAAAGCTCTACTTATTAGTAGCATCTGTCTCGCACTTGATGTGTACTTCTCAGAAATATTCTAATACCTACAGAGGCTATATTTAAGCAACCTTGCTTCTGCTTTGGTGATCACATGTCATGCGCTGCCTATATTGTTGATTTTGTTGCTAAGACCCACTGTGAGTTCCAGTTTCCAGTGTTTCAGGTTACATGTTTAAACCTGGCCTTCCAACTGTTCCACACTATCCTGTGTGTCCCCATCTACTAAAGCTGATACTCTGGAGGCCTTCTCTTTCCACACTGGTCCACAATGGCATGAAAAATTGAGTGGAAAGAGGAGTTAGGATTACAGATTTTTTTTGTTTATGGTAGTTGGTAATTTTCCATTTTGGAAACGTCACTAAGAGGAAGACTTAGGAAGCACATATTGGGTGTATGTGGTCAGCAGATAGGCCTCTGTCACCTTCTCCCTTCCCGAAGCATTGCAGCCATTAGGGAAAATAACCCAGAAAATGTGAGGAACCTGGCAGACATCAAAGCTGAGAAACAAAAGAGGACTAGAGAGAAACATTTTTACTTTAAAACTCTTTCCCGTAAGCCTTTGATTCGACACCTTTCATTAGGACAGATAAGGAAAAAATTGATCTTTATGGACACTTATTTGGAGGATTATATTTAGGTTCCCTTGTGCTGCTGGAAGTGAGCTCCCTGTACACCTGTGAGGTTTTAAGTAGCTTACATTGTAAAGTGTCAGTGGGATTTGGGCTATCCCAGATAAGTTCTGTGCATGATGACATATCAGTCAGCATGATAGGGCTTCACTTCTGCAAGTAGAAACCCATCATGCACAGTGTTGTGGAAATAATTATGCCATGCCAACAAACCTGTATGTTACTCTATCAGGCTCAAGTCCATTCCTCTGACTCTCTTCAAATATTTTTTGTACATGGCTATGGTAGTTTGGGTTTCTTCAGTGAAATAACTCTAGACTTCATACAAATGTTTAATGCATTGTAAATTTTTTTGGCAACATGTTAATACTCCTTTGATTAGAACAGCCACTGTTGTTTGTTTTTATATTTAGAGCAAAGAAATGCAAACATCCTTACCATAAAGACTAGGTGGGGTAGTACTGAAGGTAGGTTGTTTTGAATCTCTGCACTGCCTGTATTCTAAACTTGTGTGTGCCTGTTTTGTCCTCTGATCCAGCAGAAGCTGCTGTTTTTCAAGATGCAATAAAAACTGTTTTCTGAACACTTCTTTGAGGGCATAAAGGGCAGAGGAGAGAAAAAAATCCAAGCTGAACAAATTCATACACTGTGGCTGACTTTACTTTAGAAGAGTTGCTTGGATTTTCATACCCCCACACGGGTTCATTGATCTACATGCCAAAGAGAGCTGGTTGGTTTTGATTTACAGATTCTACATTGTTTAGGAGATTATAGTCTAATTCTCCTTCTGCTGTGACTAGTCAGGGCATGAACTGCAGTCATAATGATAGGCACTCTGTTTCTGGATTTTAGCATGCCAGGCAAGGAAGTCACTTCAAAGTAAAGCTGAAACACGTGAAGAAGTTGTGGGGGAGAGAGCACTAGGAGGAGGCAATTAGGTTGACCCCGGCTTATTAAATCCTAGTATACACTGATGAATTGGTGAATTTAAGCACTGCTGCAAAGGATAATACAGGATGAAAATGATGTCTGCCTTTATTAATAGAGTCAGTGCAAAATAGCAAATGTAAGAGAAATGTAATTTGGAAAAGGGATCCATTTTAATGGGAAAATACTTTGTTAGTGGTTGTTGGTATTATTTGCCTTGGAATTGTGTCCAGGGTCTGCTTTGAGATGAGAGCACAGGGAGGAGCCACACTGCACTTTTTGCTCTGTGTGTGTCTAATAAGAGTCCTTGTCTTCAGTGGTTCACAGCTCCCACTGGGGTGGGATAAAGGGGCTTCCTGCTTACAGAGAGCATTGAGGGCAGGAGCTTAACTTCAGGACTTTGAAACATCCTTGAAATTGCTTGGTAAAATGTAGCTCATGGATGTGTAAAACTCTTCTAGGCGTTTTGAGGCATTTTGGTTTCATTTAGATTTTTTTATTTTTTCCTTTTTTAAAAATTTTTCCTCTTCTAAAGTCTGGCCTGAGATCTTAAAAGATGCTACAGTTTAGAACGTTTTATTTTCATAACATTTGGCTCTTTCTAATCACCCATCTTAGTATATCTCAATATGCTATTACAGCACAAATGAAGTACAAGAAACCCTTGACTGGGTATTTCCTTGTAACAGACAATTCATTTGCTGTATTTTGCCTCTTTGTAGCCAAACATGATTCTCTTTCCTTTGATATTTGAAATGATTTCCTTAGTTATTTCTAGAACTGGGTTGTTGCTAGCCCAAGAGTAGTCTATTGTGTGCTCTAATGACAATGAGCAGATTAGGCTTGCTCGTACTTGCTTCTATCTCAAATAGATGAGTGTCATTGTGAGGACTGAGTTTCTGACACAATATTTACAATTATAACCTCAAAAGTTGCTTTCTGTGCATTTGCTTGAATACTCAATTAGGATTCTTTGTTCTGGTTTCAGTCAGTAAATTTGCTCATTAGAGAGTTTTTATGTAACCGTTTTTTGATCGAGACATCTGTGGAAAAGTGACAGGGAAAGGTTAACGAGTTAAACCAAACATTAAACTTTAAAAAATTTCAATTTTTGAGGCATTAGAACTGTCCTTGGTATAAAATATTTTAGGTCCTAATTCACCAGTTCATCTTCATTCTGGAAACTCTTCAGTTTGGGGACTACAGAGAGATTTTAATTTAGGTGTGTTCCTCTTCCCTGTAGAATCAGCCCAGCATTATTTTGCTCACCTGGAGATCTACTTCCTCTAATAGATGGAGGCCAAGTTTGTTTTATAACTTGAATATTAATGCATTACCCGATTTCTTAGAGGAAGCTTGATTTAATCTGAAAGCCTAAATGCTTCTAACTGGATACGCTCACATCCCAGCTGCACGCATTCCTGGCAGTGAAGAGAATGCGACGAAGCGAAGATTTCTCGGAGGTTGGCATTGTAGAGCCCCTTTCTTCTTCCTCTCCTTCTCTCCCCTGCCCTTTCTTTTTGGATTGAGAGGTCAGAGAGGTTCAATTTGGGTATTGAATTACAATGCTGGCACTATTTTGGAAAAGAAAATGTTGACTGAAAACCTGAATCCTTTTCTTCTCCTGTTTGGCACAGTGTCTATCCACACAAGTAGAAGTACATGGATGCAACTGCAGAGCCAAATTAAATGGTATCAAAAGCACGGTAGCTTTAAAATTGTAGATCTATGTGGCAGACTGTTTAATCTTTCACCTGCTATATGTGATATAATAACATTGATATATGTTTGAGCAGCCTTTTGGGATTTTATATATCAGAGAGACTGTGTATTTTGAAATTTAATCCTCATGAAATATTTGACATCCTGAATGGGATAACTGACACAGGGACACTAATTAGGGAGTTGTAATTCAGAAGATTCTGATCATGTACTTTATACTGACATGTATATTGTCCCCCTGGTAACTGTGTTAATGGTGCTTAGACATGTGCATCGGGAAAAGAGAGCATACTCCTGGGAGCTCTGGAAATCAATCTCCTATGTAATGCCATTTTATAATGCTCTAGAAGGAGCAGATTTACACATTTTTCCATTTATTAACCTGATCATATATAAAGTATTCTGGCTTTGAAATAGTTTGACTCAGGTGGTGTTTTCATTCTTAAGAATCTGCAGTGAGTAATATCTTCCTCTGAAACTGAGCTTGTTGCCTAAACTGCTTCACTTTTCTTAGTGTTCACTTGAAATCTTGGGTAAATCTATTCTATTCAGATGAACTGAGTCCTGTTTACCTTATGCAGGAATTATTTCATCAACTCCTGAAATGCAAAACCCGTGGCAAGAGAGAAAAGGTAATCTTGTGATTGCACCTCTGACCTAAAGGACAAGCTTTCTCCAAATATGATTTCATTCAGGTAGTGAGAGCAGGAGCTGGATTAAGAAACAAAAAGATTGGCCTTAGGCAAGCAGGTGAGCTCAGTTTTTTCTGTTTTCCCCCTGGCTTTGTGATCATACTACGCACATAATCAGACTGTCTGCCTGCCCCAAACAGAGCATTCCTTTATGTCATTTCAACAAATCCAAGAGCTCTTGAATTTATCTTAGCAGACTTTTCAAACTTTCTGCATGATCATATGGCTTAAGTCAGGAAGTACTTTTAAAGCACTCATTTGCTATATGGTAAGTGGATACAGAGACTTGTTAGTTAATATTGCTTATGGTGCAGTGTTATACCACTGTAGAAAACAGAAAAGCAAAGAACAGGCTAAATTCCAGTTCAAATTGCTGGAGTCTGGCAAAATGTATTTACCAAATCTAAAACCACCTGGGGAATATTGGTCTCACTCTTGAAAAATGTGTAGAGGGATTTTTAACTTTTTCAAAATTGAGAATTTTTTAGGTCTCCTGGTGTGCAGCCTATGCAGAAGCTGGCTCTTTCTGCAGTACAGCATGTCCTCTGATGCTCATGTTTGGACATTGCTTCAGCAATGAGTCAGAGTTCCAGCTATTGTTTCACTAACATCAGTTCCTGCTGTGCTGGGGGTTTCCCCTCTCATCTCTTTCCCAAATTATCAGCCAGACCCAACCCTCTTCTGTTCATAAAATCTGATGAGAGGCCCCAGATTGAGCTAGTGTGGCTACAATGTACTACTCATGCAATTCTAGCATCGCATCCACCCTGCAGAAGAAATGCTGGTTATTCATTTTCGTGCCTGACCTGGGAAGCCGAGTGCTTTGAGGCAGCAAAGGGAGAACAGTCATTGCGATACANGGCGGGAGGGAGGGCCCCCTGTGATCAGCTCTGTGTGGCTTCTCTGCAGAACACTCACGCTGTCATTTCAGGAGTTCACTTGGGGGAAAAAAAAGTGGCAGATAGGCTTAAAAATGTTAAGAATTACCAGTGTACAAAAATCCGCGCAAAGCATGGGGAAAACCTGCTATTTAAAAAAGTACAGATAGAAAGAGAAGATGGTGTGTCTTGGAAACAAGAAACCAGATTGTTCTATGGCAGCTCTAAATTCAGACTGGATGGGACCAGAAGGAGCTGAGGGTATCAGCCTCTTATGTCCTGTAGCACAAGGACATGGAGAACGGAAAAATGAACATGTGATGTACAGACTAGGCCAATGTTGTAAACGTGCCTGAGTCACCACAGCCACCTGGGCTGGGACCTGTTGTCATTTGTATAAATACTAAAGGTTCATAAAGCAAGCCTTTCACAAGACTGACCTGTTTATGACAGATGTCATCTGTGCAACACAAATGCCACTGTGATAGGACTTGCTCTTGTGAACTTCTCTGATGCATTCATCTCATCAAGGCTAACGAGAATAACCATTACATGTGTTCAGAAGTGTCCTTGACTTGTGGCAACGCCCACATCTCATATGGTTTCAATCTTCCTTGCATATGGATATTTCCAGAAGATTCTTGAAGTTGTTTTTAAGCTTTCCATTTACGTTTCTTGTGGAAATACGAAAGAAATTATGTGTATGGTCTTTTCTCTTAATAATACTTAAAGCACATCTTTTTCATATGTCCTTAACCTTGCACCTCAGCAGCAGACTAAAATTCAACTCATTCACTATTTAATGCTATCCTCAGAGATGGGCTAGGAGGTAGAATGAGCAGATGTCTTAATCAGACTGGAAAGTTGTTTGGTATTTTGCTTCATTTGTGATGTTTCAGCATGAGACAGGCAGATTACCATTTTAAGTGCCTTTGCAAACGTTGTTGGTAAATTCTAACAGTGATAAATATGATTATTCTTCTTGAATCCTAAACTTTCCACAGGCTTTTTTGATTTTTTTGCTGCTTACAGCCCTAGGACCCTCAATATAAGAGAGAACAATGCTTTATTAAAACAAGCTGCTATATAAAATGTGTGCTTACTCAGCTGGAAGCTACTTGGCCATTTCTGCTGCTGCTCTCAAGTTCCAGAGCTGCAGATGGAGTTGGGTTAATTCAACATAACTTTCCCAAGAGCCTGCAATAGGACTTGATGTATTTTCTGCTACATATCCTCATTTTCCAAATTAACCTGGAGACAAATGGGATCTATTTATTTGCTACTTCTCTGAGACAATATATTTGGCTGTCATACTAGTGTCTGCTTTGAATTTTGAATAAAACTGGCTCCCTAAGGAGCTGGTTAACTAAGACCAGAGAACACCCCTATGTGCAAAAAAAATCAGTGGCACACTTGAGCATGCAACTTGACAGGGAAAAAATCAGCAGAAAAACCTGAAAAATCTTGTGAGAGATGGCATGGGTTCCTGATCTTTGGTTCAGTGTCTTCTTCCTGTTCTCTAGGCATGTGGCTTTCAGTTATGAGTGCAGAATCAGAGAAAACCTGAAAAACAATAGCAGCAGTGTGGAAATCAACCCAAGTACCCACACTCACTGAGTGGTTCCAGAAGATGTGGCAAATTATACTGATGGAAAAGCTGATTCATACAATTCTCCCTAGCCCAAAAATTTGACAAACAAAATCACTCTAGGATATTTAGAATCTGTCCACTGACTATGCCAGGTGCTAACAGGCAATTCTCTTGACCGTATTTTTATCAAGAAAGCAAAATCAAATAATTGAGAATAAAGCTTCACGAAAAAAAACACCGTGGGGCAACAAGTAGAGAGAGGACCTTTAACAGAGAGTCCTTTAACAGAGAGGACTGACAACTCCTATCCCTCCTCTTCATGACTCCTTGAAGACAGACAGGAACAGTAGTAGATGTGCAACTTATTGACCTGCTAGATCTGCTCCGTTATTCAGGCTGTGATGCCAACAGTTCCAGTTGTTACTGACCAGGCATCCACCTGGAGATGTGTGTGCACCGTGCCTCTCATGGCCTGTAAAAGAAGGGAGAACACTGTGAAAATGAGGTTGGGATGCATCCCAAAGCACAAAAGTCAAAGCTCTTTCATGCTAAAAGTTGGATTCCTACTGCATTAAATGGTTTTTTTTTGTTGTTTTCTTAAATAAGTGTCAGTATTTCTGATGACCCATCTTTTTGCTAAGAGTGAAACTGCATTCACAGAGGGACATTGTGATTCAGAACTTTAAACAATGAAGTAGCACAGGAAGGTAACTTTTCTCAGTGACGCCAGCTAGTATGAAACAGAAAATATATTGTTGGCATTACCGCTCAGGACAAGCCAGAGCCCCTGCAGAGATGTACAAAACTTACAGATGAAAATACACACCTCTGTAGACAGACCCGTTTGTTGTTGAGTCATTCAGCATTCCAAACTAAGTTTTTTCACTACAGCTAGAAACAGTGAGATTTTAGTGAGTGAGTCCCCAGTTCCCCACGGCTGGCTGTGTACCTGCTCAGTGACTTTTATGGCAGCTGCTGCAGGACCAATCAAGCAAATACTCCTCAGGGAGACCACAGCCTCCTCCCACCTGCTGTTTACATCCCCGCCCATTCAGCTCCAGGCTTAGGCAGGGGAAGGAAATGGTCTCACACTACATGTGCCTACGTGACACAGTACGGTGTGTTAGAAATAAATCAAGTGGTTTGCTGAGGGTTGAAGTTACCGAGGGGCTCTGATCAACTCTGACCAAAGCCACACTGGGTCTTCAGCTGCATGTTCTCCGTGTGTGAAGGGAGCAGGTGACAGGACCACTTCAGTGTAGCAGTCTCAATGCAGAATTGGATTGGAGCAAATGAATTTGAGAGAAATAATTTAAAATTCAAAAACTCTAGGAAAAGAGTCCAGGTGGCCTTGTGTCCATGAAAATTTTAGGGTACATTTGCCCTTCTCTGTGCATGACTGCTTTTTTTAACCAGCAGTGGTGATGGAGATGAGGTGATCATCATTATATTCTGATTGCATTTCTTTAATAAGTCCTTAGACTATTAAAGGTGATGAAAGGTATCAGTAACAGCAACATCAAGAGTGAAGGAAACCAGTATTATTGTGTGTTTTTTGGTAATGTGGGGAACAGATGTGACTTTCAACTTTTTAGAAATAATTTTAGAAGTTGTACTAATAACAATTAAAAAACCTTCCAAACACCCAAACCAGTGAAAACCTCAGTATTCAAGGAGATAAAAATATGGGTGACATAGTTTGGTCTGAATTACTGCAGGAAGTTGAAGAAGGCAGCCTCTCTTCCAGCATCTAATAGGCTGTGAAAGAACAAGATGTGAAAGATAAGTGCAAACAACACATGTAACAAATTCCTTTAAGATAGTTATTACTCCTCCTCTTTTCCATTTCATTTGGAATAAAAGAGAGTCAAACAGCCTTTTCTGTTGTGTTCACATTTGCTATCTGTTTACACTTCCCTGTTAATTACTTTCTATAATTTAATGGAAAGAAAATCTCAAATTCTTTGCTTTAAAAAGCTTACATTTGCTTTACCAAATAACTCATGAAGTTCATGCTTGTTTCTAGCGTTCAATCCAAAGTAGGATCTTTCAAAGACTTGAAGAAAAAGAGGGCAAACACCAAAATAAACTTTAAAGTGCTGCTCATGCTGATACACCATCAGATAGGAAATGAAAGTTTAACAGTTCAGCTAGGAAATATTTCTTCAGCTTCTCGGGCAAGACAGAGTTGCTCAGGAAGTGTGGCATTTTGCCAGAGCAGGGAGCCTCCAGGAACTGAAAGATAACAGTACTAGTGACCCTTTGCTGCCTTAGACCAGCTGGAGAGAAGGAGGCACTGGTGTGTGCACTGCTCTGTGACAAAGAAACAAGAGTACATGAAAATTGTCAAATCAGCATTAAGCTGTGAATGTGCATCTTTGCTGGTGGGAATGTAATGTTTCCAGTGTTAATTTCTTTTGCATAATGTTTTTATAGTCTACATCTGCAATGATAGATTATTTCTCCTATGGAATTCTACCTGTATTTGCACATTTTCCTGTGTCATGTGATCACAGAGAGTAGGTATTACAGTTGATGGGATCTGTCCTTTAAAATTCCTTAAGAAGTTTAAAGGTGTGCTCTGGGGAGTTGGTTTCTCCCTTTCCACTGTAACTAATGAAGAATACAGACTAACAAAGAACCGCAAATGGGAGTTGCAGCATCTTGGTAACCCAGACAGGGTAACTTCTCATTCCTGACTGGATCTGCTCTGTAAAGATCTGAATGGAGTGCTAAGGACCAAGTGTGTAGTGATTCCACTGACTAATTGTTGGATACCTGCTTTCTGTGCTGGCTGAGTTGAAGGGAAGGCACCAGGGCTGTCCCTGCCAGCACTACAGACAGTCCATGGGCTGCATGAAGCCTGTGAAGCAATGTGTTGGCTTGCTGGGCAGCCCAGAATCATCTTAGGACTTTTGCCGCTTTCCTCTACTTTTGCCTCTGGATTGTTGGGCTAGCAAAAAAACCCCAAACAATAGAAATCAGATGTGGCGATGAAGAATGGGAAGTTTAAGATGTTCACATGGTGTTATTGCAGATAGGTTCACAGGGCACGTGAGGATGGGAATATTTCAGTTGGAGTAAGAAAGGAAGAGCCAAA
This sequence comes from Machaerirhynchus nigripectus, assembly GCA_013397975.1. Lineage (NCBI taxonomy): Eukaryota > Metazoa > Chordata > Aves > Passeriformes > Dicruridae > Machaerirhynchus > Machaerirhynchus nigripectus. Next base: position 1,224,718 of record VZRQ01008244.1, read on the forward strand.
TGTTCAATGGAGAACACATGCTTGTTTAACTTGCACTGTGCTGACACACAGTGGAGGGCTCCACAGTACCCTTTCTAAAATTCACTCCAGTCCTCAGTAAGAAAAGAAAGTACAGCTTTTGAGTACAGAGGAGGCACTCAGCAGCCCTAGAAGGAGCAGCAGCTGTTGAACCAGCTACAGAGAGAGGGCTAACCAGAAAACACTGAATGCTGAGATCAAACAAATGAGAATGAATCAAAGAAACAGCAGGAGACAAACAAGGGGATGTAGCCCAATGCGCTGCCTTGAACTCAGTTCTCTCTTAATCCATAGTGACCTGGGTTTTGTACTAGAACGGGAAGTTTTACGAAAATATTATTAGCCCTGAACGGGTATTTAATTCTATTTTCTCAATTTTTACTGCGATGTGTTCATTTGTATTACTGAGAGAACTTGTTTTCGACATAATTTTACCTCTCAAATGTTATAACTCTCCATACTGCTACATAATTTTATTTTTGGCAGGGAGGGGCAAATCCCCTACAAGTAATTGTTAAGCGCTTCTTATCTGTATTTCCTGGAAAAGAATTCCAGAGCATGGCCTCTTTTGAAACTCCTCTCACCTGCTTGGGCATGATGCTGCTGGCTTAAATGTATTTCCTTCTGTTTTGAAATAAGCCACGTGAGAGGATACTCCTAATGTTCTTGGCCAAATTGATAGTGCTACGTCCTGCCCTGGGAGTCACGAGCATTTGCTGTGTTCTTCAGAGATATGCATTTGCAATTAGTCATCCATACGAGGGGACTGTTTAAGACAAGCCTTTCCCCCAAAGCAGTTAATTCTTCAAAATGAAAATAATCAGATAATGAGTTCATTTCCGATTTCACATTTAATGCCAAACATTTTTGGGTAAACAAGATATGCTGGCAGAGTTCTGCTCTCATTGTATGTTTTTTATTAACTGGGAAACAGACAGTTGATTCTTATCCTCTCTATCAGCTCAAATAAATTACACATATTTTAGAATGGGAGACTTGTGCAAACTGGCTGGCTGGTTTCAATGTGGGAGCCCATCAGCCAGTCTGTGTAAACTGCACCCAGGCCCTGCTAGCAAGAAATGAAAACCTATTAAGACCCAGCTTGGGAATCTCGCACTCAGTGGAAAGTTTTACCACAGTAACTCATATTCCTGCACCATGAAAGGAAGCAAGGCAATGGGGAGTCTGTCTCTGGCAACTTTGCCAAATCAGACAGGCCCCATGTTGGAGCCACTGTGCCATTCCTGCTGACAGCCCCTTGGAAGTGCACGGGAGCCCTGCCCAGCGTGGGTACTCCCACTCGGCTCCAGACAGCTTCTGAGCTGATGGAAGCACCTGTTGTTCTCAGTGCTCAGGACAGCAGACACTGCCAGGTATTCCGGGGCTGTGTTTTAATGAGGTTGAGAGAGGTGAGAATATAGCAAAACATGGGCCAACAAAAGTGTTAAAATACCACTCTCTCCCGCTGGAGCTCAGCTTTGGTCAGTGGACTTGCTGTGGGTTTACAGACCTGCCAAGGAGAACAGAATCTGTCCCAGAGTCTGAGGCCCCGGAATCTTTCAAAATCAATATTTCTTTTCAGACAGGAGAAGCTGAAAAGAGAGAAATTGAAAAGATTTATTTGAAAGCGGTATTTATGACTTGCCCTATGTCAAAAGCATTTAAAGAAGATTGTTCTTAAGGTGTTCCAAATTTTAGCAAGAGGTCAAAGGATTCACAGTAATTTCTAATTTTGAACACTGGAGATTAAAATTCAGGTAGATGCCTAATGCCTTTTGTACAAATAATATTATTCCTGTCTGTGCACAGTGAACTTCCACATGCCGTGAGGAGACCAGCCGTTCATAAAAAAGAAAAACTCTCTTCTCTGTTGATCCTTTACAATCAGCTTAGTGCTTAGGCTGATGGTGCTAGTTCCTGTCCAAACTGAGAAAAAAGGTAAAAGCAATCTCGGCTCTAAAGAGCTCACAGTCTGAACATGCAGAAGGAATCAGAGGATGAACACAGACAAGAGGCAGGGGTACCAAGAGAGCACTATGGATCAGCACAGCCTAAGCCAGCCGTTAAGATTTCAAGTGGGTGTTGCAGAAAATGAGTATTTCAAGGTAAGGTTTGAAAGAGGGCAATGAGTTTATTTGTATAGATGTTTTTCTACTTTTTAAAAATAGTGAGAAACAGTGTCAGAGAAAGCAGTTTGTCTGAATCCAGACTGCATTTTTAGGAAGACGTAATTGGCCCCAGAAGTCTCAGATTCAGTTGCTGGGCAGTAAAAAAGATCAGGAGAGGTTATTGAGATGATTGTTTTTTCTGATCTACAAAATAACATCCATGACAACGGAGGGTGTATCAGAGCTATAGGGTGCAGCTGGAGGAAGACTTTGGCTCTGGTTTGCAAACTCTAGACAAATCCCAGCTTTGACAACTTTGCTGTATAGCTTCTGAGGACCTACTGAACAGCAGTAACCTGAGATTTTGCTGGGGTATGGAGCAGAGGGAGTCTGGTGTTCACAAAATAAAGCCAATGAACGTTGCGATTTCTGGGAAAAACAATATTTGCAGTGTGGGCTCCAGACAGGAGAAGCTCTGGTGTATTAGTAACATGTGACTGGAGGCAGTCTCAGCAGCACAGCTCTTGCTGTCAAGAGAATAAAGGAGTGTCTTGAAAGAACTTCTCCTTTCCAATCCTCTCCTTAGAGGGGGAAAAGTGCAAATATTTTTCTTTCTGCTGTCATTTTGAGGATGAAGCCACCATTTGGACTTTCCTAACCCAGTGTTTAGCTTTCAGTTGACAGAAATACAACAGTTCAGAAGAACTCAGCCCTCACACATGCTAGTTAACGCGTTAATGACTGAGTTAAATGCTAGGAGACTATAAGTTTCTTAAATAGGAATTTGGCAAATTACAACCACTAACATACCAAACCCCNGATGATTTCTTTTTCAGTAAAAGCCTGATTTGGAAAGTTATTGTCTGGAGGCTGTACTTGCATAAAGCAAGCAGTGTCAACCTGCACTGTGCAGTGCTGAGGAAAAAATTGGGTATGTGTTCTGTTTTTCTGTTCTCAGGAGGCTGTGGTCCCTGGTAGATTGATAGTGGCAATTGTTTGTTGCAATGTTTCAGGGTTGCTTCAACCACTTCAAGCCCTATACCTGGTGTTTGGGTTTGAAGAAGTTTGAATTTGCTTAAAAGTCTACAACTTTTCCATACAAACAAGGATAGGTTCTGGGCCAGGTACCTCCTTAATCCAAAGGTGCATTCTGCCAACTCCTCTGAAATTTCTGTTCATGGCTGTTTTCTCAGGAATTGTTTTGTATTCTGTTGGTCTCCAGTTACAGGAACTTTAGTACTATGTGGTTTTCCAAGGAAAAAAGCCTATGGTGAAGGAACACTCAGAAAAGCACTCAGCTTCTCTGCAGGGTCCTTTGAGGAGCTCCACCACAAGAAAACAAAAATGTTATACCTGAGTGGAGTGATATTTTTCTAATGGGTCTTAATGCTTTAACATCTGGCTTGCCAGCCTGTTTCAGCTGTGAGGGGATGTTTGGCACGAGCGTGCCATTTCATCCCCTAGGAGGGTTGCTACATGGAATAACAACATGTGCTATAACCTTCTGTTGGCTTCTATGTGCCTGTCACTCTAGAAATAACTATCTATAAATATATGAATTCTGAGTAGGAATAGCCCATTTAGACCAGTCCCTTGCCCTCTCCAAGGTCTGCTGCAGAGCAAATGTCTCCCTGCTCAGACTCAACCCTGAGAGGGCCCCCACCTCCAGCAGAAATGTCCCGGGACCTGTGCCGCGACCTCCAACTGAAATGTGTAGCATTGGTTTGTCCTTCAAGTGTGAAGGCAGTAAGGACTCTCTACCACAGTTTTTGAACACATTTCCAAGTATGGCAGGGTTCAGTGGCAGGCACATAATAGGGCTTTTGGCATGTATTATACTGTGCTCAACAACTCCACTCTCTGATCCAAACATGCCCACCAAAAATAACTTCAGTGAACAGCTTTTATTTTAATTATTCCAGTGTGGGACTCATGATGTTTTGCCAAAAATCTGGCTTGTAAAGCTTTTTGTATCTAAGCACAGAAACCCCTAGTGTGTAGTTAATCCCCCACTGGGATTTTCCTGATCCAGTCACAGGTCCATTCTGCAACCTCATCTTTCTTTACCTATCACTTGCTCTCTCTGTTCACCCCACCAGCTCCTTGAATTCTTGCCCTTTCTTGGCTTCTGTGACTGTTCTTTCCCTGCTATCCCCTCTAATTTTCTCTTTTCTTGTTCAGCTCCACATTTACTGGTTGATGGTGTTTTTTGGTGGTTCCACAGGAGTTCTGACCTCTGCAGGGATTTCAGTGAGATCGGCATGTGGACTCTTCTCTCCCTCCTTTATTCTCTCTGTCCAACTTATCATGTGGCAATAACCATGTGCAAACCTGCCTTTTCCTGTATGATCTGTTTCATTTCATCACTGAGGCTGTTTTCTTCCAGTCTCCTTCCCTTCTTCCCCATGTAGCATGTGTATATACATTTTTACATGTAAAAATGGTAAAGCAAACATAAGAAAAAGGGATGTCTCCGTGGTGTGGTGGGATGAGCTACTGGGCTGTGCAGAACACTTCCAGTCCCTGAGAGGGCTGACTATGGTAGTCTCATCACTACGTGGGATTATTTATTTAAACTTTCCCTCATCAAACCCTAATTTGCTTTGTGGGGAAACACATGCAATTTAGGATATTAGTGTTTAAAGAAATATTTAATGTTATTTTGTAAATAACCTCAGGTAGTTAATAAAGTGTCCCTCTAAAAATACTAAATGTGAAGGAGAAAAAAAAAGGTTTGATATGATTTTCAGTTTAGGTTAGGTTCATTTCCTAAGCACACCGAAAGAGAAGGAAAAGGAGGAACTTTCTAGAGCAGGATGACCTATAGCATGATAGTTTTCAGCATGGGTGGGGATAATACAGATTCGGATGCCTGGAGGGAAGTGAGCCCAGCTCTCCTGCAGTCTGAGGGAGTGCTCTGGTTGTAACTTGATTGCTTAAAGAAAGCCTGGCAGCAAAAGCACCTGCTTCTTTACTGTTTTGGTGAAGGAGGTCTGGATAGCAGTGGAGGAGGATGGTAATCCCTGCATTGAGATAGGTGACCAAATTCCAGAGATGCTTAAGCTAATTCTAATACTTTCTGCATTTCCTTATGGCTCACTTGAGCAGTTCCTGCTCAGTCTTCTGTTTGAGATCCAAACCTCTGGATCCCAGCGTGCAAGCACACTCCTGGAAGTCAGGAGCTGTGGTTTTCAGTGAGGTAGGGCCTAAACTTTGCTTGTGTCCAGAACAAAATATTTATCTGTATTTATGTAAATGCTTAGCTTTGCAGGGTCTGAGCTTGCTTACCTTGATAAGTGCTGCTAAAAATAACAATATGGACATTGTGACATTTATATGCAGCCTTCATATAACATCTGGTACAACATCTATAACACCGTGCTGGAATTTATGGAGCAAAACCCTGGGGAATGTCTTTGCACCAGCTAAGGACAGACAAGACATATACTTTTGAAAGAACCCCTTTGCATTCAAGATGCTTTTCAAACTGCTGCTTACTAGCACGCTGCTCGGTGTGTGACTCAGCCTGAAACCCAGTATATAATACTGGCACTTTCATTTTGTCTCACATTTGGGCTGTGCTCTGGTTCTGCTACCGTACGTTTCTGTGCCTATGCAGTGGGGAATATAAAATGGGGGATTTTCAAAGGTCTGGAGGTCCTTCAGTGTCAAATTACTTTTGGAATTCTACTTTAGCATTTCCATAGGGCCCCCAAGTATTCTTGGCAGTTTACAATAGTCCTTGTCCCAAAGCATTTAAAATACATTTCAGATGTGCTGAGAATAATAAATCTAGAAGAAGGGAGAAAAAAGGAATGAAATAATCCAGGATACAGTTAGAGTATCAGTGATTATATGGGTACACTTTATTTTTAAGGCTTGGATGGAAGTACACTTCATTTTAAAATATATTTATTGACTTATTGTGACAGTGTAAGGAATGTTTCTAGAAATCAGCTTTGAATTAGAGGGTTTCACATGAACTTTGCTTTTGAAAAAAAGAGTTGCAAACACTAGACTTCATTATCCTGTAGAAAGACTAGAAACAAAATGGTTTATTCATCTTCTTCTCATCAGCTACTCTTTTCCAAATATGCTGATGCATTTGCCCATCTGTGATTGAAAATATAGATAACTGAGAAACTTTTGCCTTATGGTTAGTTCAAAGAAAACAGAACATAAAGTTCTGCTTTATTATAAGAAGAGGGATGCTGCAAAATTTGAGCAAGTATCAGCCAGAAGCTGTTAAAAAAACCCCTAAACCCCAAAAATTTAAAAAAAAAAAATCTGAAATAATGGAAAAGCTTCTACTTTAAAAAATTAAAACTTTTAAAAAACAACAACCTTGGATCATGTGGATTTGGTGCCTACTCACTGGAACGTCACCAAATCTCACTTGTTTTGCTTGGGCCTCACTCAAACATAACTGGCCTCAAGCTAGTAAGCAAGCCAGCAAATGTCCTGGCTTGTAAAGAAATCTGATCCAACCCTGTAAGCCGAACCCAGCCTAAGAGCAGTGGTGAGGGGAACATATGGAAAATTAATGACAGATAATAGAATGGTGGGACAGCCTTAAAGAAAAGATTGCTGTTGGGTTTATGCAACAATGCCAGCTAATGGTTTTCTGAGTTAAGAAATTTATGGAGTATCTGAGGGATGTTTTTAACTTTGCCAGCACTTAAGCTCTAGAAAAGGCTGCTGTGTTTCTCTTGTCCCCTTGCACATTCTTAATTGATATCTGAACCTGCTGGTTCAGCTGCAGCAGCACTTTGGGAAGTACAGAGATCCTGGTCCCCACCTGTTTAAATAGATGGGAGCCTCGGGAAGAGGAGTGCATTGGAATTTCCTTGTGTTCAAACTGGGCATAACGGCAAAAGCCAGGCTGAGCTTTTTACAAGCCTGCCCAAGCACTGGGAGGAGGAGGTAAGAGGGGTGTGTGTGTTTTCTTTTTTCCTCTGCAGACCTCCAGGCATTTTGCAGAGATAAGCTGCTTTGTGATATGATGTCACAGATGGGGAAACAGTCCCAGGGAGCTCATAGTTTCACAGCCCCTCTCTGGTGAAGAAGCTGGAAATGGAAGCAGAATGAATGGAAAGAATAATTTTGGTGAAAGTGTATGTATTTCTGGAATACACAAGTTACATTTATTTTGCTGATGGCCTGGGATGCTCATTTAGGGTAGACTTTGAAATGTCACACCATACAGTAGCTATTTTGTACCAAGAGAAAAGTGATCCCTTTCCCCTTATTCTTCCACTTTTGTTTTATTGAAGATCAGCTGAAATCCTAACATTCTTCCTGCCTGGACTGTAAAATGTCTCTCGCTCCTCCCATGGCTGCAGCCATCCTGCTGCACGAGCAAATGTTGAGGTTGATTTGCCCACTTAGAGACCCTTTAGAGCCAAAAGTTGTGCAACTCACCTGTTCATTTGGAGGTTTAAAAAACTCTTGTGCCATTCAATATACTTATTTTTTCTTCCTGAACCTGTTGCTTCTGGGCCAACACAGTGGCTCAGGGTCCTTCCCAGAAAAGCACTGGGGAGGCTCTGGAGAGGACCAGGCTCACCTCAGATTCCTGAAAAGCAGGCACTGAGTGTCTCTTATATCAGCTCTAAGTTTGTCTCCCTACTCAGCTGAGAGGAGAGATGGATTTTCCTGATAAAAGCTGTTCAGGTGACTCTCTGCATCTTTACTGGAGTTTAAAGGAATATACTGAGATCAGGGTATCAACAAACTGATGGATTCAGTAGCTTACATTAAATAGATGATCATATTAAACCATCATAAGGATTCAAACTAAGCATAAATTGATTTCTATACAACTGAAAAAAAAAGCTGACTTGTATAGGACAAAATGAACATGTAACACACAAATACATAAATACATGTTATATACGGACATACACAGTGATAGTTGTAATACCTGTAGTGCAGCAGAAAGCCTTAATTATGTGTGTGGGGTGATTTAGCAGGCAAACTTCTTTTTTTTCCTGAGAAGTGACTTTTAAGCCACTTTACATGGCTCCAAGACTGGGAATTGGTATCAGTGGGAAAGGGAAGAAATGAGAAATGTTTAGAAATACCAATGTTTCCAAACATAAATATTTCTATTTCTGGTTTGTTAAGCCTGTTTTAATCCTTTTGGGTTCCCGTGGAGGAGTAAAACAGCCTAAAGGTAAGGCTTATGGTGTAAAAGAGTGTTTGCTCTGACCTTGCCAAACCTGTGAACTGACCAAAAGAGGTGATGGTTCCAGAGTGCACAGTGCATGTTTTGCTTCTCTAATGTCTAGAAGATTCAATATATCTGAACTATAGCAAGAAAATTTCGTGCAGGGCAGTGGAGATGTCCTACTGACAAGAGGGAGCTGTATTCTTTTCTCATCACCTCATAAACAGTGGGGTTCTGACTGAGGATGTTAGGTAATGCTTGCCACATACAGAACTCAAAGGGGGTATTACTTTCATTGTATAACCCTTTGAGATCTGAGGCAGTATTGTTTAACAAAGCATATTGTTTTCCCCTCTTGCTTTTACTGAGCTTTGATGCTGATTTTAGAACTTGACAGCTGTGTTTAGACTTGTCTTACAGCTCTCGTACAGAGAAATAGAGATGTTTGGGGCAGCAGGCAACGTGAACTGTGTGGAGGGAACAGAGACAAGATTTGCCTTGGGAAACTGTGGAACTGGTCCGCAGCAATGAACTTCTAGATCTCCTCCTTTTGGGACACTCCTCAGAGATGAATGGGGTGCTTGTCCCTTGAGCCCCACCCAGAGCTCTGTCTCTCAGGGAGGGACTCATGGCCACTAACCACCGTGGTTGAAAGGTGTGAGCTCTAGCTAGGCACCATGCTTCAGAGGGGGTCGTGCCTTTGCTTGGGACTGGCATCCAGAAGATATTAAGAGACTCCCAGGACTGCCTGATTTTCCATGTAGTGCTCTTCATTTTTGAAGTATTTAGGTATGAGTACTTTGTGTGGCAAAATAATTGGAGTGAAAGAATAATTATTAGGAATGGTGTCTGGAAAAAAAAAAAGGTCAGCATTTGTTACAGCTATTGTAATAAATGAAGAGAAAATAAACTTTTTGTCACTATTCTCAAATCCCTAATGTAAATTCTTGTAGAGTTGTGTGAGTTCATCCTTTTTGGCATAAAGGAAGGTGTAAAGAGTTTGTATTTATTCAGTAGCTGAGTTTATAGGCCCATCTTTAAATAATTATGCATATCTTGTTCAATATCTGAAAACTGTGATATTCTGCCATCTCTGCAGATACCAGAGGAGAACGTATTGAATGAGTCAGTGGGACTGCACACAGAAAACCAGGGACTGGGCTGAAATAGAGAAAGAATCAAAGGACATTCAAAACTAATGAAATTGAAGTTGGGCACAATCCTATTCAAGATCTGAATATCTCCTCTCTCCTCTCTCATCACCTCTCCTCTCTAATGCAGAAGACACAAGAGTCTTAATTCTTCTCAGCTTCTGCAAGGTACCATTAAAACAAGAGCTCTTAATGAATCGTGTGTCACAGTATTGTTTGGTTTTCTTTTGAGAGAATGATATTTCCATGGTGTTCGCTTAAGTCATAGCACTGAGGAGAGGTCTCCTGAGTTTCAGTAAGATTGTATCTAAAGCAAGATGCAAAACCCCAGGTACCTTCAGATGCTTCTTTCTATGATGTTTAGGTTTTTTTCTGCATTCTTGTTTCCAAGACAGAGTGAATCTTATGAGTACAGAGCCCTGGGCAGCTTCTACAGCTTCTCTGTAGAAACACCACCTCCCCAGCCCATGAGCTTCTCTATCTGTAAAAACACTTCTCCCACTCTGATATGGAATGCCTTCAACTTTGTTTTCTCACCTTCTTCCCAGAATTTCTCTGCCTTTGGCAGCTGAGAGATGTGGCATGATGAGCAATCCTTGCTATGCATTGCACACACTTGCACACACTTTGAATTACTTTTTAACTGGATATCAGAAACAAGGATAATGTAACGGCTACAACTTTTAACCACCTCATAACTGATTAGTTTACCAGGAACATAAAACCAGTGTACTTCTAAGCCAATATAATATTGTCTGTTGAGAGTTTTAATTTGTATCCTCTATAAACGAAAATTAGCAGTTCAGAAGTTTTATTTGGGCACTGAGCACAGAACCTGCATTTATTTTCAAAGAACAAAATGTACTACAGGATTCTCACTTCTAACATAAGATGCTAAGCCATATCCATATAACTTAGCCCCGAAGTTTCTCATTTTAGAGAGGAAAAATCTAAAAATTCTTAAAGTATTTTTTGTCAATTTAGAACCAGACCCAAATTTGATCGCTTGCACAGTTCTTCATTTTCAAACCGCTGTGTTTGGTAGAAATGTCTGGAATGTGGAGTATTGTATTTAAAAATAAAGCAAAACAATTCCTAATAGCCACTCTATCATTTATCTAAACAAAATCCCATACCCACACCATTCTGGAAGCAGCGAGTAGTGAGGATGGGAGAAGTAGTGGAAAAAAAAAGAATTAGGAGTAAAACTGTGTATACAGTGGCCAGAATTAATCACTCTGAGGTTTGGAACAAAAAAAGAAAATATAAATTAAACAAAACTGCCTTTATGCCATAAAATACTTCAAATGCGAGTGCAAGAATTCAGAGGGTGCAGAGTTTAGTTCCAAAGAAACCTGTATGAAAGGCCAGGAAGCCACTTCTGCTTGGTTAGCGTTATACTAAGGATCAAAACAAAAAGGTATCTAATTTCCATATATAACTTTGAAGTGTTTTATAAAGAAATTCAGAAAACGTGTCTTAGAGTAGTTCTTACCAGGCTGCCTTGCATCAGAATGATAAGTAAAAACTATAATGTCTCTTTGCTGTAGGATGTACCAGTACTGTATTGTTCAAAACTTCTTCATCTGTCTCTAGTAATTCTTGGTTTGTGAAGACCAAGAAAGAGTCAGACAGGTTTTTTATTGCCTTGGGATATTTTTTTTTTTCCTCTGCTCTCATAAACCTTCCATATGCTTCTACATCCATGTCTTGTTTTCAATTTTAGTGAAGGTTTTTATTTGGAGTCTCATAAAATTCTAATTTATTGCAGCTTCTTTTTATAAAATGCAGAGGGGAGGAGGGGAGTATTGAGATAGCATGTGCAAGGCAGTCCCAAGGAATGCATTTGAGAATTTATAATGTTGGGCAGTTTATCAACCCCTGCTTCAGTTATTGGCAACTACTTTTCCTAACTCTCTAACCTATGATCACGTGTTCTCATGGTGTGTATGGAAGAACCAAGTGGCTATCTAAGCATACTAATATACACTCTTTTTGGGTGTGAGTATAGATTTCAAGTGCTGAACTTCTAAATGAAATAGACCATATTGCTGCATAATGTGTATACTGAGCGGTGGCGAGGAAAACCTGCCCTCCCAATGTGCCACATCTGGTACTACTTGGTAATAACTTCTCAGGCATTTTTGTGCATGATGGTCCTTGGAATCTACTTAAATCAGGAACAGGAATGTCAGCTTAGCAAGTAGTTGCTGGTTTTGCCAGCACAAAGAAGCGCATCTCTAGCACAGGGAAAGGCATTTCCGAGTCCTTCCTCTTGCAGGGCAGAAGCCAGAGCAGAAAGTTATAAGATGCCTTAGATACCAAAATCAACATCATGAGAGGTCTGAGGAACATCTGAGAGTACATTGAACTTCCGGACCTCTGTTTCTTGTGCACACGGACTCCTCTGCACAAAGAGATGTCAAAGGACAGCCTAGCTTGGTACATCTGACGGGAACAGAGCACCAAACACGCTTAAATGTTTGTGGACTCGTGCATCACTTGTTTTGCAATTTTACATTTGCTCTTGGATAGCACAACTGGTCTACAAACTTGTGTCAGTCTATTTAAGTAAGAAATTCTTCTTTCTTACTTATGCAAACTGTCTGCATTCCCAGAGAGTGAGGGGAAATCAGGTAAAAGAGCCTCCCCTGTACATGATGTGCTCCTATAGCTGTCAGTTCTCACTCTCCTGTTGGAGACCGATTTCTATCAGTTTGCACCATTTGTTGAATACTCATAAGAAATAAGAGTGATAGATCCCTCTGGAAGTCACTGATGACAGCTGACCCTTTCCTAGGCTAGGAGCAGAGTGTTTGCCTTTGAAGGAGCAGGAATACATCCAGGCTTACCTACTTGTGCTCTGTTCAGAACTGACTCAGGATCAAACTGAACATAAAGGAACAAAGTGTATTTCCCACCAGCAGAGCTGTTTTTCTTTGCCCCTCTCTGGTGTTAAGTAGACCAATCTAAATGAAAACCTCACACTTCAAATAGTGAAGAATTGTGGTGCTAATCTGTTACCATGGTTCAAAGTTACTGTAAAATTCCAAGTAGTTCCTGACTTCAGCAGAATGAACACAACCTTTTTTGAACAAGGAACTACATCACTTTTACATAACTACATGATGTACTGGAAATACCTGTGAAAACAACTGTCAGGAGTTAAGGGTATAGTGCACCAGAACAACCCACATAAAAGATGTCGTCAGACAAACCAGCAATTAAGAATTTTGTGCAAATGCCACATATACTTTTGCACGTGTTGTATGTTTGATACACATGTAAGCATATATATGCACACACATGCAGGTATTCTCTGAACATGTTCTTCTTTGTGAATGTGAACCCCTTCCCACCCTGCACATGTTGTGGTATATCAGTAATACAACACTGGTGATGTTTAAATGTTTGGGGAGAAGACCCTCCTGGAAAAAGTTCATAGCGGTGGGTCAGCCTAAGTACTGGAAGAGAAATTCAAGTCCCGTAGCACATTTGAAATCTATTCTTGCCGGGGCTGTAAGGAAATATGAGAGCTGCTCTGCTGGAGAGAAACTGCTGGGCACTGGACTTTTTTTTTTCTCCTCTAAATAAAACATAGAATAGGCTTTTAACTGCCTTTTCTCCATAATAGCTACTTAACCCTGTTCACTAGCATTAAGGAAAACAAAAAGAAAATTACAAGAAAAATTCCTATTCAGAGAAATATATATAAATTAAACCAAAGTGCGCAATGCACACCCTTTTCTTTCCTTCCTGTTTTGTTTGGTGTTTTCTAGCTCTGCTTTTTGGACAGCTGAATGGGGGCTGGGAGAGTGTTTACAATATTTTCACATGATTGAGATGGCAGAGTTCTTGCACTCTGTGAAAGGCCTTCTGTTTTCAGATGGCATTGAAAGTTTACCGTCTTTCCAGACAAAAGGAAGAGAGCCCGTTGCCAGCGGATGAGTAATGGGCATGGCCTCCGCACAATACCTCCTATCCAGTCCTAAATCTACATGGTGTTCTTAGGCTTCCCGGCTTCTCCAAAGCAACCTTTGTCTCTGCTCTGGGAGACCAAAACTGCTCGTTGGGCAAGTGGGGATGCAGCCAAGAGGGGAAGGCTCAGTGACAACAGTTGCTCAGTGCTCACTGCCCAGTATCTGCCTCCTTACCATGGCACTATAATAGTTGGGAACCCATCAACAATTGAGCATCTTCTATACAAATATGTTGCAGACCATCTGTACAGTTTTCAGTTCCAGAAGATTCCAGTAACTCACTAAGTTTTAATACTTTTTTTCTTCTTCTTCTTGTTAATCTGATGGGCTGCCCTGAGATAAGTGATTAAAGCAAAAGCCTGACATAATTTCTTCGGAGCTAAAACTGCACAGAAGTTGCCAATTCCTGTGTTTGTTTTCTTACAAGCAACTTGAAGCAGGCATTTGCCTCTGTTAACAATTTTTAGGTTCTATAAAGTTATCTATTTTTTTGGTCAGAAAACTATTTTGGTGGAAAGGATTGCTAACACAATCTTAGAAAATATTTGAACAGACAATTCTGAAGTTTTTCCAGAGAATCTGTGCACTTGTTGGTGTTATAGAGACCAGTAGGTAATTTTTTTCTTGTTTCTCTTACAAAGCTTCCTAGAGCTTGTCTATTTGGAATTTATCTGTATGTGTATATGTGTATGTAGGCTGCCTATGTGTGGGGCATGTATGTCTGTGTAAGCATATCTCTCTCTCTGTGTACCTGTCTAAAAGAACTTGCATTTCACTGTGCTATAAAGGGCATGAAGAAGAGCTTTCTAAGAATTAACTAAGCATTCATTAACTGTGCTTAATTTTGACTGTGTGCTCAGCTAAGAATGTCAGTATTAGGTTCTTATTCTTTCATGCTAATTTGGTGTTGCATAGCGACTGATGTATTGTTGTCAGGAAAACAGAAGCAAAGACTTAAGAGATACAGGATTTCTTAAGGGTTGGTTGTAGCTGGTATCAGCAATTTACTGATTAACCTGTAGTAACCTGTAGTGCTGACAGCCCTGGGTACACAAGCAATGCATTAAGCTTATTAGCAAAACAATTTTCTAAATTACCTGAATGGAGCTTTCAAGGTAACTAATTCTATTCTTTGGACTTCTTTTCGTTTCCTTCCCCCACCCTTTCTTTTTGAGGAGTTAACCATCTAAAGCAGCATTAAAATAATCTGGCTTCATTTCCTCTGCTGAAAGAGCAAGTCAGCTGAAATTTGGACATTTTGCTGAAAGGGGGGGAAAAACCAGGTAGTTTTTGTTTTAAAGAGCATGACCATATACATTCCGCTCTGGTGCCTTTAAAGGGGACTTCCCTGTTTTAAATGCCCTTGGGCAGAGAAATACCAACACCTCTTAATTGTTTAATATATTACAGCCTAAAATATTTACAGAAGTGCTTTCCAAGTATTTCACTGTTCCAGGTGCTTGGTCCTGCACCTCCTAAAATAATAGGCTATTTCCCCTCAGTTTTCCTGTGCTTGGTGCCACAATGAAACATATGCTCTGTATCAAGGGAAGGGGAAGTGAGGGAAGTAAGTGGGATGCCTGACACTGGTGCTGGTGCTTGCGGCATACACAGACCTCTCTGTCTTGCGTCACAGAGCTGCTAAAGAGCAAGAAAATAACACAGCTTGTGCTTGGGCTATGAGATCCAAGGAGAAAATATCATATTGTTAAGCATTTGAGTGTCACTCTGCACAAAGACTCCTTATCGCTGTGTCCTCTGAGAAGCATCACAAAAAGAATAATAATTCTACTAATCAGGAGGGCTGAACATACACCGCTGCACAGTACAGCTGTCTTGCAGATGCCTTGGGACCATGCTCCAAAACACGTTTACTCTTGCGTGGAGGTGTCATGAAGCCAAAGTCTGATGTCTGTCACATGTAACCATGTTCCACACTGAGGCAAAAAGATTATTCTGGAAAAAAATTAGGCCTTATTTTGATTCATCAGGGGCAATGTAAGAGACAGGTTTCTTGGCCTGTGCTTAAATAATTTGTTTTTCAACTTGCTTAGCCAAAACGGACTGAGGCTTTTCCCCACTCGAGCACTTAGGGCTCTCTAGGTTCTGTGAGACTCTCCCCTGACATAACAGGGTTTGAGCTGCTCTGTCCCTCTTATCAGTTGTGCCTCTGCTCACGGGCTGTGCAGTGCAGCCACGCCACGAGCACGGATAACCCCAACACACTGGGACTCAGTGCATGGGCACCGGGCAAAACTGGGCAGGCAAAGGGACTTTGTCTGGAAATGCATCCTCAGAAAGTTCCTTTTCCTTCTTGAAAACCCTCCCTACTGTGCAAATGCAGGCTAATGCAAATGGTTTAAGGAGCTGGGGTCTCAAACCCTTCCAACAGTTCTGTGTAAGGGAGCAGCAGCTGGATGGTTTCCAGCAAGGAGCTGGAGGGAGAACGGCTCTGTCTGGCCCGAGGGAGGAGATAATGTGAAGTTAAACAATTCCATGAGAGTGCAGGACTGAATCTTTCCGTGGCTGCAGTTTCCATCAAACACTTCCCAGCACAGTTGCCTGCCATCCCTTTGAACCCACGTCTCCCATGTGACAGAGCAGTGATCTGGCTGCTGAGCCACTAGACTAATATTGTTCTTTTAATCTCACAAAAATGTGTTATAAAAGAGTTGGATTCACATGAGAAATTAAGTATAAGATCTGTCCTCATAAAGACATTATACCATGAATGCTCTCTTTCTGCTGGCTGCAAGAATAGGTGGCTCAAGGGTGAAAGGGTAGCATTTACATTTAAATACACCTATTGGAATTGCACAAACAGAAGGCTAAAGCTACTGCTCCCTCTCTGAATGCTTTTGGGGTTTGATGCTTTTTTTTGACGTAGTAGCATCTTTTTTTTTTCTTTTTCTTTTTT
>VZRQ01008244.1:1241383-1286522 GCA_013397975.1 Machaerirhynchus nigripectus
TTTTTTATCTGCCAAACCCAGATTTACCCTGCTATAAAACAGAAATCTCCTTAACACCTGGAGAAAACAGAAACTGAAAGAGGGTGGAAAGGGCATTTGGTGCAAGGGTAGCCTGGCAGCCAGGGTGCAAGCTCAGAGAAACCCCTGAAATGCACCTGCTTGACCCAGGCCAGGGCTTACTCCCTTTCCTCTCCAACATAATTCTCCCCTCTGAACAGAGAGAGGCTTATGGGCTGGTGTTGCAAAAACTCTGGGCTTACCTTTGCTCTTTGGGATCTCTGATTGAAGAAAAAAGAAAAAAAAACCAAGTGTATTTTCCTTGATTTTTTTCTTCACATTTTTTGATGGCTCTTTTATCATGATTTTCCACTACCCACAGAAGGGCCAAACCCAAAGAGCATGAATGAATGCCTTAAAATTACAGTGTAGCTGGAAATCAGAATCAGGAACTCCATGCTGGACAATTTTTGCACATACTCTCTGATATGTATGAAATTACTACACAACATATAGCTAATAACAAAAATAATTAACTATGTTCCAGATACCTCTGAACATTTAAGAACTTGAAATCCAGATCTGGATGTGCCAGTTTCTTAATATGTAGTTAATAATTTTTCCTTTGAGTATATATCTAAAACTGCTATCTTAATATATAACTTTTGGCAGTGGGGAATAGTAAGTATTTTTTTAAAAATTAATCAAATTATATGGACTTGGGAATCTCTGCAGAGTGAAATGATCACATCATCAAAATGCATGCAAAGAAAGGAAGAGTGAAGGAATCCATATCTCCACATTCAGTAGCCCTTTATGGGTCCTTTTTTTTAGAGTATATCTGATTGTATTTTGTTTTGGTTTTTTACAGTTTTGGCCTTTACAACACTGAGTGTCTGTGTAAAACAAAACACTCTGTCCCTTAGTCTTCGTAGTCTAGCAAGTTCTAGTCCTCCTAGTAAGTTTTCCTAGGTTTTATGGTTTAAGAAATGCTGAATAATTTTTTACTGTATACTTTCTTGGTTTTTAATAATTTTATGTCAACTACTCATCAGTCGTCCTTTTTTCTCAAGTCAAGGAAACCTCTGCCACCTAAACTCTCCATGTAGAGAAGCTTTTTTACATGTCGGATAATCCTTGTTGCACCCTGCTTTAGCTCTCCTCCTTCAGCTATGCCTTTTTGGAGGTGAGGGGGTCAGAGGTGTGCTCAGTATTTACCCTAAACGTCCTCTACATTGTTATTCTTCCTTTCAAAAGGACTCTTGAAATCTTGTGTGCTGTCTGACTGCTAGGGAGAATTGGAATGCCATTCTCATGGGGTTTAAAGGTCCATTTTAAGGAGGAATTGTTCTCCTGGCCCACAGATTCAAAGGGCCACATTACCTGAATTCAGAGGATTTTATGGCCTCTGCAAGGCAGTTTAGGCAACCTAAATTTCATACCTGTGTTTTAAACTTACAGTGCGATGAAGGTGCTCCAGGGATCCTGAACGAGAAATCCCTTTCAGCCAGCCACCAGTCAATACTGTGCACCTCAGCCCACTGAAAAATTAGGCAAAAATTCTCTTCCGAGTAATAAAATAGAAAGTAAAGCCCGTATTCAAAAACTTGAGGGGATGGTAGATGTTCTGAGATTCTGGTTCCCGGCCTCAGTTTCCTGTTTTCAACAGAAG
Source organism: Machaerirhynchus nigripectus (assembly GCA_013397975.1). Taxonomy (NCBI): domain Eukaryota; kingdom Metazoa; phylum Chordata; class Aves; order Passeriformes; family Dicruridae; genus Machaerirhynchus; species Machaerirhynchus nigripectus. The sequence goes on from VZRQ01008244.1 coordinate 1,243,053, forward strand.
GGTAACATAAAATCCAAGAGAAAGAACCAGAATCAATCTACTACCACTGTTTGAGAGGTAAGTAATTGCTCTTGTTTCTGGAGAAACCTCGTCAGGTTTCCCTTCCAGGCCAAAAAAGGAAGCCTGTAGTTGCTTTTGGGTTTTCATATCATTAGACTGTGGTCAGAAGATGGTGCATGTTGCTGTTTGAGGTTAGAATCAGACACCTCCATTCAAATGCAGGCAATATTACTGGATATGGGCTGAGAAGCTTATGCTGAAAGTTTAGTATCAGGAAGTTACATCAAGCAAAGCTCAACTACAATCAAATATTCATTTCCTAGTTTGAGGCTCTCATTTTACGCTCTGAATGAATAAAATACAGCCTGACCAAACACAGGTTGTGAGACAAGTGCAAGCTCTACAGAGAGTTTAACAACCTGATTTCTCTCTCACACCAGTTTTACGGTCATTTAGCTCCATTGACTTTGGTGGAATGAGTCCTGATTTACAGCATTGCTTCAGTGCAGGTTTAAAGCTTTACTACACAATAGCAATGCTGGTGTCAGGTCTTTGGGAGCAAAGTGTCTTTGCATTGTGCTTGCCACAGTAGAATCAGTTCTGTGGCCCTAAAGAAAATCTTTATTAAATCTAGATCTGTCAAGAACACATTTTCCAAAAAATGTTTTGGTTTCTCATTTGTGGCATTATTTTATCATTTAATATTAGCTATGAGGTTTGGTTTTTATTTTCAGTGATTTGTCACTTACCTAGGTAATCCTGGGGTTTCAGATCAGAAATATAGGTCAGAGGTTTACAAAGTCCATGTTTGTGTGAAATTTTGGTTGGAAAAGACACCATCAAACTGAAATTAAATCTAAAAAATGCTGTTAAATTTAAAAACAGAAGCCCAGCAACTAAACAGATAGAATTAGTGATTTTAGGCATGACTTGGAAATTAGTTTACCTCCTGTCATTTCTCCTAAGTGTGATTGTAAGTTTGCACACAATGGGCTACCATTTCTTCAGTTTAACGTGCACCACCATAGGAGGTCTCCTGTGCTGCTTCTTACCTCATATTGACCTCCTAGTGTAGAGCAGGCAGGAAAAAACATCTGAGTGAATGCATCTGATCAAGCAATGAGAATCTGTGCTCTTAGCTTGACTCGTGTTGACACGAAATGCTGTGGGAAAGCTAAGCAAGCTGAACACAGTAAACTTTCAGTCTGCTTCACTGCTAGGTAGATATAACCTTGCCTGCTGGAGTTCTCCTTTAGGATCTTTAGCTCGGGTAGGCTGAGGGTATGGAAGAGCACATGCGCTTTTGCTGTCTCTCTGGTGTACTGCTTAAATTGCCAGAGTTCACTTTTCTCAGTCCTTATTCTGTCACTGGGAAGCTGTAGAATGATTTTCCTTGTGACCCAGCCCCTGTCTTCCAGTGCAATGGCCATGTTCCTTGGAGAATGGATCAGCTCTCTCCTCTTTCCCCTTAACATAATCTGAAGTGCGGTAGGAACATCAGGAGGGCAGCGCAGCATTAAAAAGAAGGATTCGTTTCCTGAGAGCTGGCATTGTTTCTCAGTTCCCAGCAGCAGAAACTTTAAACTAATGACCTTTCCAGAACATGTAAGCCAGCTGAGCCCAAGACTCATGTTCATTTTGATGATTTGGTGTTTTGTTATGGTTATTTCTAGCAGGGGTAATGTTTTGCAACATCATATTAATGATACTAATAAATAAAACCACACTCCCTTTTCTACCCCCAAAAAACAACCTCCACCGTTGTTATTTACCCTATGGGTCTTGGGGGGCTTCTAAGCTGTTACAGTCGTCAGGGTCAGTGGAAGACAGACTCTGCTGAGAGAACCAGGTACCCGTAGTGCTACTCCTGTGTTTCTCTTCCTCCCCCTCACCCAAATCCTGACTTTAGGGAGGGAACAGATTTTTTTTCTTATGTGCCTGGCTTGCTGGGAGAGCCACATAGCTGTGGTCTGTTTGCTCAGCATTAGCTGTGCTGCCCAAGTGTGAAAGCAAGCATGGAGTGTAGATTCTCTCCGACTTCTGTGGGATCTGGAGCAGATCCATGAGGAATGCTACTGTTTTCAGCACTTCCCTTGCTCTGCCTGAGACCAGGCACACTGAGATATGAATGTTGTTACAGCTGCCACATACTATATATAAGCCTCATGTTGATGATTATTACTTTAAACTAGAAGGTCTTTGTTTAAGAATGTTTTCTTTCGTCTAGAACCTACCAGGTTGTGTTATACTTAAAGTAATGCTTTCTATTTTTAGTGTTGTTAACAGTGTACCTGGAATTTACATAATATCTCAGTTTGTATTTATTGAAAAATACTGTCAATTTATTTATTTATTTATTGTGCAGACAGCTTTATAGTAATGGAAAAATAGCCCTGAATTAATTGAAAGTAATTAGCCTATTCATTTTTCAATTGTTTGTATCATTTTCTGTTTTGGTTCCTTTATTACTTCTAGGTCTGTTTCGATCCACTCCCCCAGTTATAGTGCTTTTCTTTAAAATATAATGAACTCTGTTGTGTTTCAGAGAGCTGCATGGTCAAATCATGTCACTTCTGTCACCCTGCTGAATGCCACATCACACTGCCAATGCTTGGAAGCACTGACTGCTGGCTTCGGCAAGACTGGAAGGAAAGGAAGACCTGGACACATTGACTACATCTAAACTATTAAACAAAATTAGTCAGAGACCTTTCCTGGAGGCCAACTGGCATGAAGGAGCTTGAATCCACGCAGCTAAACTCTCTTGCCCTCCAAATTACAGTGGCCACATCCAAAATATCTATTGGAGATGGTGCCTGACCTGGGTGAATACCCAAGCTGTGCTTTGGCATTGTCTGGAAGAGTTTTAACGGGCTTGCACCAAAACCATGCCAGGGACCAGTTTAGTAGTATGGATGGTTTCAGGCCCATGCCTTGCTGGTCTTGTTTAGTTTATTTAGCGTTAGAGGGAAACCTCAGTAATTCTGCCAGGAGTCAACAGGAAACCTCTACTGGCATCAGCGACCAGAAGCTGCTGAGAAGTATAATCATTAGGTTGTTCACCTGCTTCACATTTGGATTCTTTTTCTCATTTTATTTTTTTACCAAGTGAGCACTGAAAATTTTTGAAATCTCATAGACTAATAAAATTGGACTGTTGCCTGCTCAAAACTTGTTAGTTTTGAACTACCAAGAGGTTTTCATCACAAGCTGAGCTTCTGTAAATGCCAGCTTCAGCTCTGCTCCCTGATGAAGGATCTCCTATGGCTTTGAGCAAGTAGCTAAGAACTTGTGTGACCAGCGCCATGTTTGGATATAGGGGTAAAAACCAGTGAGGTGTTGAGACACAAACACACCAGGTGCTTGGGGTCACATAAACATGCTAAATTGATGTGAACATAAAACTCCCCTTGATTTCTGTGGCAACTTATTTCACATAATGGGAAGGCAATTTATTTTAAACCCTGCATAAAGGACATGAGTATGTTGTTGTATCAGTATCCTTTCAAAGTCAGAGCACTGGGGGTGGGCTTGGATAAGCCTGATATGTACGTAATACAGTGTAAGGTAGTTTGGAGAGCTTATGTTCTGTGTTTCTAGAGCTAACTCTGTGCAGTGGTACCCCAATTACCCCACGGAACACTATACTTCACAGTACTGTCTTATACTTCTGCTTGCAGCAACATAAATCAGAATCAGGCAATTCATGCCTGAGTCTTTTTCTCTATTCTGAAGATAAATGGCAGTGAAGGCTGAGTAGTTTTAAAAAGCTCATCATACTAAATTATTGTATTAGGCCATGCTGTATTACTGAGATTACAGAAAATTACCTATGTGTATTGAATTAAATAATGATTTTCCAATGATCTCAGCAGCAGCAGAATTGGGACAATTTAATCGTTGCGTTATCAGTTTGGTAGGTAACTACTATCCTGAATTGTTGCTCAGAATGAAAAAGACAGTATTGTTTTATCCAGAAGGTTTCTGGTTTCCAGCACTAGCCCTTACTTTTCTTAGAGCTCAGCCATACTGAATTTCTGAAGCTAACAAATACTGATTTCAACAACATTTAAGGCAATGCATATTTCGCTTCAGGTTTGCTACAGGCTGAGTGTGCTCTTAATTAATGTGGTCACTTGATGTGCAGCACCTTGCTGAACTATTAGAACTTGGTTGTGTGCTTTTACCCAGTGTTCCTTTTTGAGTAAAAAGACTGTTTCTTAACTGACCTAGTCGAAGATCAGTCTCATAAAGGAGATTGTAGAGCCCTACATGTGCATAGTCATACCTGGCCCAGGCTGTGCAAATCTCATTTAATGAAAATGTTACGAAGCAAAGAATCAAGTTGTTGCCCAGAATGATATACTCAGAATTTGGTATTTTTGCACTGAGCTGGATTTTGAAAAGCAGGAAGTATGACAAAACAGAGGAGGAACATTTGACCTTATCTAATTCTGCCTCCCTTTTTCTTCCCTTTTCTGTCTTGTCCCTCAATCTTGAAGCACTCTCCATGGATGCTTGCACATGGCAGTGGCTCTACTCAGACCTACTGAGACCAGTGCATCAGTTAAGGTTTGTAAGGCCATAATGTGTTTATTTTTGCAGTCTGATCTTGTGAGAAACTGAGGAGGGCTTGCGTCTCCCCCCTACTGATAACGGTGGTGTTGAAAGATCTCGGTGCATTCCAGGGCAAAGCCTTGGAGGCTGTGGGTTAGAGAGCTGCTAACTCTCCTTTGGAAGTATATGCAGATTCCTTTGGCCTTCACTGGGGGAAAGCCTGGTTCCCCACTAAAAAAAAAGAGAAAAGAAAAGAAAACAGCAAAACCCTAAGCTACAAACCCCCAACACGATAGTTGTGGTGGTCCAAATAAAACATAAAAACCTCAGCCTCAGGCCAAGTACTCAGTCTGGGGAGGCTTTGGAATTAGAGGCTTGAGCTTGACCCGGGGATGAGTCCATGATCCCCTTGTGGAAGGAGGGTGCAGGCTCTGCCCATGCTTAAGTGGGCTTCGGTGTGCAAGGATGTAGCCCAGTGGCCTGGGCTGGTAGTCTGTGCCTGCTGGCTCGATGCTCATTCACTGTGCACAGGCTCTGAGCTGTGCTCTGAAGCCATCACCCCAGGCTTCATCTCAGGCTCTTTTTGACCCTCTTTGGCTGTTTTAAAGCTGGATCCTTTCAGCTTATATTCTGTCTCTAACAATTCACTCTCCTTCCCCCCCCTTCTCTACTTCCACAACTGAACTCACTTTTCCAAACTCCCCATTCCACCATCTATCCAGTCCATATGTTTATATTTTCCTATTGCTGAGGCATGGCATGCTGACCTGCCTGGACAGAGCTCCTTTATCACAGAGATAAACATGATGTCCCCCTCACATAGAGTTTCTATCATGTGTGACCTTTCATCTTGAACTGCCATGACCTCTTTTTTATTAATGCTGTACTGTGCTGCTTGCAGAAGCCAGGAAAGAAAATCTTTTGTTTCTAGAAAGAATACTGCTAAAGGACATGATACGGTCTTGTTTTTAATCCAGCTAATTAAAATCTGCATGTGCAGTGTAACTGAGAACGCAGCCTTCGCCCACCACTTTCCCACAGGCAGTGAATAAAGGCCTTTAGTGCAGCAGCAGCTAGCCACCCTTGGATAACAGAGAACAGAGCCCACAATTCATCCCAGCTTTCCTTATCATATTCGCAGAGGGCTTTCCCCTCCCTCCCTCTCTCCCTCCCCCTCTCTCTCCATGGAATCACTTACTGTAGCTATGTGCCTCTATACATCACTGCGGAATGTAATCAAGTTAAAAATATGTTAGCTCGCATTTATCTATGCTCCAGTGAGCTTCAAATATAATTCATTTCTAGTAAAAAAAAAAAAAGAAAGGGGAGAAAAAGGGGGAAAAAGAAAGAAAAAAAAGAAAGAAAAGAAAGAAAAAAGTGTCTTTTTCTAATCAAATGTCAACCCTACTTATTTTAAATCTGTTCTGCCAAGAACTAACTGAATATCACAGTTTATACAAATTTTGCACGTTTGTATGTTCATTATGTTGGCTTTTTTTGATTTACTGGATGGTTGTGGTTATTACTAAAGCTGCCTTTTGTGTGTGTGTGTGTGTCAGGGAGAGGGTGCCATGGAATTTTTTCTTATGAAACATTTCCTTGGTTAGTTTTTCACTTGTTGGTTTTTGTTGGGTAACTGAAGTGGGGAGGGAGGAGAAAAAGGAGGGCAGCCTGGTGAGAAGGAGCAGTGAGGGCAGAGTGGGAAGCACTAAAATTGAGCCTCCACCTGTTTTCTCTTTCTTCAAGTAATGTTTTATATGATGATGATGTGGTCATCAGGAAGTATAAAAATGTGCCAGGAGATTCAAAACTTGGAAGGAGATTGTACAGCATGAGTAGAAAATACATTTCAGTGCATGTGCAGAAGCCCTTCCCCCAGAGAAGCACACAAACAGGCTTTCTGTGGGCATTCCCTGGTAACCCGCACAAAGAGCTGCTCAAACAGCTGTGCCTTTGGCTGAGCACCATCCATGGGGCTGCTGTGGAAAATGCTGATTTTGGGGCATTAACTTCCCCAACACAAATTCAGAGAAATATACTTACAGATGTTAAAAGAAGGGATTGTGAATCCTGAATAAATATGCACCATGTTGGGAAATTATTTCCTTTTTTTGACGTAGCAAAAGATTCACATGTGTGTTGTACTCAGGGAATGATTAAAGGTATATGAAAAAGCAATGTTTTGAATTCCAATGAAGCTTATTAGGAGACATCAGTCTAACTAAAGCACCTGACACCACATTTTAAAAATATCTAAATGTTTTGAAAACAGAGAACAGTATGATTAGAAGGTGTCAGAAGTACTATGCTGCCAATATATTAAAATACGCCATGTTGATCAGGCGCAAGAGGGCTTTTCATCACAATTTGGTTATCTATGCTGAAGTATGAAAAAAGATCTGTACACTTTTCGGCTTTTACTGCCTATGGAAAGACAATATTAAATAAGAAATAGCTATTACTAGACTTATATAATTCTGATATATTATATTTATATGCCACAGCATAAGATTTTATGTATTTTGGAATTAGTGTCTAATCAGTAGAATGGTGGTAGCCAAGAAGACATTTATCTGTATTTTACCAAGTTAAGGTTTTCTTTTTCTCATATTTTGAGGAATATATTCAGTAATTGCTCTTTGATAGTGACACCTATTTTGACACACTAAAACGGTTGTTAATGTCAAGTCAGATATTTGATATAAAATTAGTGTTTGTATATTGCATAAGCAATATAAGATTTATGAAGCTTCATGTATTCCCTTTAAGTGGGTTAATCCTAATAAATATGGCATTTTTTATTGTTGCTTAGCAGTCTTGCTTACGCATAAAATTAATTTGTATTTTGAGGGACAATTACAATTTTTATGGGCAGAACCAACGGTAAATAATGTCCTGTAATTCCGTGTAACTAATAACATAAATTAGGGTGGTGATTATTGTTTTTGTCACTAATAACTGTTGTTGTAGAGTGCTTCTTAAGGAGAGGGCACATAGCAAGAGCTGAAAATCAACCCCGTTGCTGTGTTAGTCACACATGGCAAGCAGCACGGCATAAATTCCCTCCCAAAGTTACTGAAGGATGCTGAACATCAGGGCGTGCTAAAGGTCAGGCTTAATAATGGGGCATAAGTCTCAGATCCCCACAGTGAACATCTGATGTATTGAAAATCAAGATGTCTTTACTAAGTCTCTAAATCACTTTAGGCACTCAAAGCTACATCCACAAAGTTTAGCTTGTGACAGGACCCAGAAGCATTTAGGAGGCTGTTTCAATACACCTAATGAAAAGAGGATCAAAATGACGTTCTGTAATCTCACCTGTGGAACCTGCACTTGCACTTCCAACCTTCTGGTTCATCTGTGTCATCAGCAACTGTTTACAGGGATTCCTTGTTGGTGATACCATGGAAAATAAGGCTGAGACAGGAGGGCATACCTGAAATGTCAATTTTTTGATAGTGTTTGATTCCCATTTAAAAAATTTATTTCAAAGTTTTCAAATTTTCCTAGTTTATGCATCCACTTTTTATGCCACTTTTTTATTAATCTTGTGTACAGCAGATATATACTGATCTTTAGGAGCTAAGAGGATATTCTACACTAAGCGAAAGTTCAGAGAACTGAAGAGGCTGACAGGTCATAGGTGGCAGTTATTTACAATGCTCACCTGTGGCTGCAGAAAGATCCCTTTAAAAATGACCGTTCTTCTTTTCTATGCTAGCCTCGTATCAAAGCGAGTACTTAAATCAGCGCCAAAAGGAGTGAAAAGAATAATTGTGATTAAATTCCTTTTGACGCTGCAAATTCCCCTCGCAATACAATTCTCAGATTTCACTGCATCCCTTCTTAACAAAAGCTGGCTGGCCCAATTGTGCAAGAATGTTTTATAAGGCTATGAAACCAAGGGCTGGTTAATCAGGCCCTTTCTGCAAACAATAAAGACCAAGGTAGCAACACTGCAACCAAACTGATGATTCAGGGCGACAGTAGGAGGCAGCTGCTGAACTGCAAACAGAGCATGAGTCACCCTCTCCCTCACTCCTGAGTGAAAAAACCCAAACCAAAACAATATAACATGATTAGAAATTACTTTCCCTAGCCTCAGAGTCAAGGAAGAGAGTGGCAGCCCATCTGTTCTTGCAAAATAACTAGGTAAGTTTATTACTGGTGGTGAATAGAATGGTGTAGCCACATAGCTCTGGAAATGGAAGAGTAGTGCTGACCAAATAATCATGCCAAAGTCAGGTTTTACCTACTAAGAATAGTTCTGTGCGAATAAAAAACCAGCTTGGGAGCTGGGATTTAGCCTACTGCAACAAAGTAGTCACCACAATAATCCTAATAAGTAATGGGAACACAGCGACAGTAGTTTTTAGTTATAAATAATTAGTTATCAGCAATGGGAAGCCTGTGGTAGCAGCAGGAGCCCGAGGCTGGTGCCCTGCAGGTACCAGGCAAATGAAACGTGGTAGGCACACACCGTGTCTCCTCCCCTCGCCAGGCTGAGTGAGAGGTGTAAACTACTGGAACAGAACAGGGGAACTACTTGCTCAAAGCATTGTAAAGACTTCTTTCTACTCATTTACCCCTTGTCTGGCAGCAAGGTTCCAGTTTTTTTCTGGAATATGATTATGTCCAGGAGGAAGATCATCTTCCATTCAGTTCAGCATTAAATTGAAAATGAGTCCTTTCCAGCTCTTCTTCTCTACCTGTGGTAAGAAGCCTTGAACCCCTTTAAAGACAAAACAACTGAAATCCATTTTTCCAAATTCAAGCCTGATGCTGTTCCCATTCATATTGGCTGGATCAGTGTGCCTACCTACTCCAATATCAGGTTTCTTTCCCTGCAAGAAATAAAGTCCTGAACTGTACCTTCTACTTAACATCAGGAAGACAGTTTTGGACAGGAAAAGTATCCAAAGTTCAGTTTTCTGAAACTGTGCCCACAAGTAACTAGCCAGAGTTTGGCCCTCTCAATATGTTCACTTCCTATGAGGATGGCAGTATTATAGCATTTAGCATCAAAACAATAATCCAGAGAAAAGCAAAATAACATGTTTGGCACATTTTCTGGTACCAAGAGATTACCATTTACTACTGCTATTATTTAAAAATACTTGCATACATATATGTAGCCTTTCTAATTTTCTCAAAATAAATGGGAACAGGATTATATCTGAGCAAGCTAGCTAAATATTTACTAATGTGAAGAAACTAATCCATGATTCATCTCACTTTTACCTTTTTGTATACTAAACTTTCAATAATTTCTCTCAGACAGAAAAGTACTATGCATGTGCATGGCCCAACACTTCTACCCTGCTCCCTATTGCTGCAGGAGGATTGGGATAATTCCTCTTTTTGCACCAGATCAGGTAGGACATTGGTAGCAGCAGACCTTTTACTACCACTCCCCCAATTTTTGGGTTCCAAACAGCTGAAATGTGCTGCGTGCATCCCTGACAGCTTTAACCTACATAAAAAATGGAACATCTCTGAAAGTTTCAGTCCAAAATTTAACCAGTATCAGATCTGGCATAATCTGTTTTTTAGAGGCAAACGTGAGTGCTTAGAAGGAACTAGTCCTGAACACATGTAGTTGTTGCAGTTTACCTCTGACGACTTCTTTGGGAAACACGCTGAAACACCCCACAGGAACAAGGGATGCACAAAGCCTACAAGTTCTTCACCAGGTGGAAAAGTCATTGTGTCAGCTAAGAGATGAAATGAAATGAAAGAGACAGAGTTCAACACACGTGAACTTTCTGAATGAAGGTAACTGAAAGGTCAAGAGAATTATTATCTGAGTGATCAGCAAGGTGGTGAGGCACACACCAAAAGTCAACTTCAGGTGTGTTTCCAATCAGCTGCTTGTTTTGTGAAAACATCCTTTCAACCTTATTTTTTGCACCTGCAAGATGCTTACCTGGATTAGCCTGATACTTAACAAGTGCTCTGAGAGTTTGCTCTCTTTTTTGCTGGGGCTGTGTTGATGCTTGGCCTTGGTACTTGGGCTCAGGGTGTTGCTTCACTTATACAATATTTGTATTCCCTTTTCCTTGGTTTTGCTTCCAGAAATCTATCAAGAAATCTCTAAATAATTTTTTTTGTTTGTTTTTAATTGTCTACCATTTTCCCTTGCATAAAATGATATCTGTTGTGGCTTGAAAGTAAATGTCCTTTATGTAAACCTGCAAATGCTCATCAAGATGCTTTGACCTCTGTTTAATGTCTTTCTCTGAATTGTTTTCTTTTAATTTCTAGTTATGGCATTTTCCTTATCTTTTGTCTAAAATGTTTTTCTTTAGCAAGATTTGTGATTTCTATTTTCTAACTTTGTTCTCTCTTATATTTCAAAGTGTTCGAAACATTCTGAGCCTTTATAAAAGCCCTTGCTTAGATATGCTTTTTCAGAGACTCAGCTGCTCACACCATGTTTTTTCTAGGAGTTTTTTTATTTTGGTGGTTACTACTCTGCAGATGAAATTCTTGACTCTTCCACTTGAATCTGGTAAGTAATCTAAAAAAAGTTAGGAGGCCTTGGTGTCACTTGTGAGGTTGGGATTTAATTTCTTTCTTTATTTACGATCAACCAAGAAAAATATTGGTTTCTATAATGAAGATGGAAATATTGCCATTGGAGCAAAACTGAGGTTCTGGAGAGACCATTGTTTTAAAAGTAGTGAATTTAGGAGGCAAATGTAAACTTTCTTAGTGTGATGAAACATAATGCATTCCTTTGAAGTATGTTTCAAAAATTGAGAAGTTTTTATTAATCATGCTTTGAAGTAAGTCTATGAGTTGACTTTTCATCTCTGACTTTGACTTGATTACCTTCAAAATACTATTAATTATAGTACTATTTAAATTTTTTTTTTAGAAAATCTTTGTAAGCTGCCTTGAAGAAGATCATAACATAAATTTAAGCAGCTGTAAAACCCTTCCATCCATTTCTAAGCATTTACTCTTGGAAAAAATCCTGCTGAAGTTCCTGGAGTAAGGGACAATCTGGCCCATGATCTGGGAGAGTTGATAACCTTATTCTTACCATAGCTGTGTCTTGCCTGGTATCCTGCTTTGTGTTTGTCAGGCTCACTACGGAAATAAATTATCCTTTGTCAATGTCTTGTTGGTAGGTTGAAATAACTCTTAAAAGACTAGTGCGACACAGCTTTTCTTCGTAGAAATTCTGCCATTTTGGCTCTGTGGCACCCTGAATGTCCAGTCATTTTATTATTTTGCTTTTAATGACTATTTCAAAGTAGTGCCTTGAACAACCAGTAGTGACTCTTCTAAATAAAGGTACAGCACTTATTACCTCCAGTCTTCTGAAACAGTTGTTGTTTACATGTAGTCTGAAATTTTAGTTTCCTCACAACTTGCCTGTCTTGTGGGTCTGGTAACTTAAAAAAAAAATAATTATATATTGGCAATTCAAAATCTTGCACAGCTTCTCCTCTTTATTACAAAACCAACCAAACACCTCCCCAACCCTGAAAAACCAACCCCCCAAAAAATCCCAAACCTAAAACAAAACAATGAAACCCAAGAAGTTTTCAGATTAGTAATCCCCCAATGTTCTGAGCAAAGAAAACTGGTGCAGGAAAATAATATAGCTCTCCAACAAAATACCACAGATTTTCTAATTGCTTTCTTTAGGCTCTCTACTCTAATGCCATCACTGAGTGTTGTATGAGCTTTTGAATTCTGATGGACTTGCTGATATTTTCTACCACCTCAGCTTGTGATAAATCCTCCAATTCATGCCCCAGCTTCCTGTTCCTGATATGCAGAACACGTCAGAACAACTGGCCTAACTACAGATTAAAAAAAAAACAAACAACAAAACAAAACAACAACAGAAAAAAACAAAGCCACAAAAAAAAAAATCTAGAGAGAGAAACTATAAAATAAAAAATAGAGAAGTACAAACACCAAGTCAGTATGAGCTTTAGGATGTTAAAATCGAGATTTTGGAGATTCTAGAGATTCAGTTGTCGTGTAAATGAATCTGAGATTTTTTTTTTGTTGTTGTTGCTGCTAATATAAATTTCTTTGGCTTGTAAAAGATTCAACAAACGCATGGCTGTTTCTCATTAGTGGTGGCTGTCACTAAAATGAATATGTTGCTGAGTGTTCAGTTTCTGGGAAACGTGGTTGAAACACGAGCAGCTCTCTCGATGCAGAGCTCAGAGTCAGATGTTTTCAGAGGGGATGTTCCCCATTAAGTAATGACAGAGAACCATACGGAACACATTACAAATCGAAATACTGATTGATGAAGTGCCTGTGGTCAGCTTTCTACAGAAATGAGAATTTTGAACGTATTATCACGTCAGCATGGAATTGATCTCATGTACAATCACATTTTGTTTTCATTTCTTTTTTGCTTTACAGTCTCACACGTGCTGTTCCAGATCACGTTTATAGTGAGCAGAGCCTCAGACTAAAGGAAATAAAGCATCAAGTTTGAGCTCTGATGTTTCATTGATTTAGCCAAGTTCACAGAAGCCAAATATGTCTGAGTTTGTTCACACAGCTGGTGAGCTATAAAGTCTTTCTCCCTATAGCAAACTTCTCCCCTCCTTCCAAGAGCTGGGAGAAGGGACTCAGAGTTTGCTGGAGCATGCAGGCCTTGGGGAGGGAGAAGTGGGGTCACCTGGTCAGGCAGAGAGGGTCTTGTGAGGGACTGCATTTATCAGACTAAAAGCTCCTCTTTGTCTTCCCCAAAAGTAGATGGTTTCCTTCTTCCACTTAGCTCATTTGCTGGGATTCGGTGAGGAAAATCAACTGGTTCATGCTGACTTAAGGGCAAGATTGCTTGATCTGTTTGCATTCAAGTTACTTATTACTCTAGCTGTAAGTTCAAGTTTGTTTCAGATACAGTGACCTCTTCTGTTTTACACAGAAAGCAAACAGGGCTGATCGTATGAAACGTGTGTACACAAATTGCAGTGAATGCACGTCTGAGTCACAGCATATTTAAAGACAAATGTATAGTCAATTGGTAAATTTAGAACCTTGGGTCAAAGAATCTAGCTCCTTTTTTTGCCAAACAGTTCTTAAATGGTGCTTCAGTGAGAGCCTGATCTGGAATAGACTTAGACACATATTTAGCACAGTGTTATGAACACTTGAGTATTTCTGTTTCTGAGATCCCAACATGAGATTATTAGAGTGGTAAGGCACATCGGGTGTGAGAGCCAAGTCTTGCTCACGCCTTTGCTAATGGAAACTCACTCAAATGAATAGAGCTGCTTGGTTTACATTCGCACAGCTGAGGCCACGGCTTGGCCTAGGACCTAAAAGTTCGAACATAAGGGAAAAATAACAATCAAATGTCTGCTAATGCCTAGAAATGTGAACAGTGGATTGAGTCTAAAATTAAAAATGAGGAGAGAGAAATATGAGGCATTCATGTAAAGCACAAGGGTAAAATTTGGGGTCTATTTTTTCATAATCATTGATTTCATACAATTGGACCTGATTATTCAGAATTGTTGAGAATGCAGAATCCTTAGCTGAGTTCTTTGAAAATTAAATCTTTGAGGCTTAGAGCAAAAATTAAGTCTCCTAGCCCTCTTAAATTCATGTGAGTGGTTTTGGTTGTTTCTTTTTTCTAAGAATTAGCCATGGTAAACTGTCTTTCAGGGATCCGATTTCTGCCCTTCAGACTTCTACAGATGTTATTCAAAATGCAGAACAAATGTACCTTTCTGATAAGCAATTTGTTACTTTTCACTCTGTGTTTATTCATGTCAGAAATGTGCATTGGCACTTAAGCAAACAATAGCGTTTAAGTGCTTAATTATTTCAAAGGATAAATAAATGTGGAATAAAATGAGGAAATATTTACAAGCAGCTGTTCAAGGATATCAGGTTTTAATAATTTCATAATTGTATATTTAAGACATATTTAATAACTTCATAATTATTTCATTGTTCTTGTGTTATTAAAAAAGTAATGCAGATATCATAGTGATAGTAAAGGTGAGTAATTAGCTGAGATTCTACTACCTTTCAGATATTTAAGTCAGGAAAATACTGGAAGGCTTTTTTGATAGTGATAGTTAATCATTGACAACAGTTGGTGGGGCTGAAGGGCTTCCTGGCAGGAGGAAGGTTTGAGAGAGCTGCAACAGTCACTCAGATTGCCTTCCCCACGTGCAATTTTCTTACCATATACAAAGACCCTGCAGTCTTTGTAGCTCTTCAGCCCAGCACCATGAGCTCTGCTCTCAGAGATGCTGCCATTGTATTTTTGGTACCGTCCAGGAATTGCAAGTTTGATCTTAGACTGGGCATAGATTAGGAAAGACTCACTGAGCTTTTATCTGGCATGAGCTTCAGATCTCTCGAATCCTGCTAGTCTTGGAGGATCAAATATTCCAAAATTCTCACTGAGTCTGTTCCCCCAGCCCAAGATGGGCAATAGTCACAGTCCTTATCTGGACAGGAGAGCATCTTGGATGAGATGAGGGCAACATTGATGGTATTTCATCAGACCTTGGGTGTATCTCCAGGAAGACTGTTGGCATGGGGCATTCCCATAGTATGCTGTTTGGCTTGGGATAGGTGATTGAGGCTTGGGTGCCAGGAAGACTAATTAGCACTGGATTGGGTGCACGCATGCACATTTCTGACAGTGTAACCAGTGGATAGGTTTTGTGACTTCTAGGCTTGTTCTGCTATGACAGGAAGCAAGGGTGTGGTTCCTGGCTCCTAAAGCTGCTCCAAGCAAGGGCTGAGCAGGCTTGCCCTGCAAACCCCTGGCTATGTGCCTGAGCTGCTCTCCTGAGGTGGAACTAGAACTGATGTGAATGTGTGGTGAACAAACTTAGAGCTGCGGAGTGAGGTCAGTCAAACTGGTTATCTGCAGGCTTGGGCTGCCTTTTTTTTCTTTCTAGCACTAGGCACCCTAAACCCGATGGACTACCTCAATGAACTTGAGGTTTTCCCATGGATCAGATAAAATAAGGAAATTTTTCTCTTTCTCCTTCCACTGAAAGTTTCTAAGCTTCTACTGGGACCTAAATCAGGGAATTATGAATCTAGATATTATTGAAATAATCTTCTCCAGAACTTGTTTTTTTCTCATATACATGAACATAACAGCACAGTTTTGTCTCAGATAAAAATATTCAGACAGCATTACATGAATTGCTATTGCTGTAGTGACCATTTTCCACAAGTATGTGTTATGGACAGAGAAGACTTGCCAATATAATCATCACTAATACAGATTTCTATTTCCTTTCATTACTGTATCTCCTGAATGGCTTTGTTCAATTTTGTTCCTTTGAAGAGGATTGCTTTATTTTTTTTGACTTGCCAATTCTTATACATTTCAGCAACCTTAAAAAGAATATTTTCAAAATGCTCAAGTAACTGAAGACTTTCTCTGTTTCTCAGATGTGATCTGGTGCTTACATGTGGGCCTGGAAATGCTATTACCTGCCAAAACACTAGTGAAACTGGTGTGATACAGACATCTAAATCTTCGGAGACTCTTGGTCTTGTATAGAAGATCTGGCATTAGTACAACCATTTAGCTTACTGGTATGTGTTTTCATTGAAAAACATCCCAGTACAACAACATTTATAGACATAAAGGCATCCTGTGTTGTTTCTTCCCTGTACTGCTATTTCCTTTCTAGATTGAAATAGGTGATACTGCTAAGAGTACCAGTATAACCACACCAATATTGAATGTTGTACTAACTATATCTGACATCTTGTTGAAAGTTGTGACAGGCTCCTAAGTGCTAGTCTGTTCTGAAACTGAGATTTAAAGTCTAATTCCACAAAACTTCTTCACTTTCTTTTCTGATTGGGGCTTTTTGTCTCTTTGGCTCTCTTGGAAGATTTTTCTATGGTTATGTTTATGCTGCCAAATCAGATTGGGATTCAGACTTCAGGTAGGACTTTGGGTGTTATTATTTCTGTCTCATAATAATGATGAAACAAGGATTAGGAATAATGTGAATGAAGAGTAAGGCTTGAAGTTTTTGAAGCAGAACTGTCACCAGAAATGAGTCCATGCTAATGTTGCACTTCTTTTATGAGACTTATTTTGAGCTTTCCTAGAATTTTTCAGGCAGTCATCTAAGATCTAAACAGCAAGGATGCCTAGAAAGTAAACAAATCCTTTTAGATGTGGTGAGCAGATCAGATTGGCTATGAGTTCCAAGAATGTAGAAAATTAAATCTATTTAATTTAGCAACAGAAATGTTACTGCTTAGTGATAGCTCACACGTGACTCATCTCCAGCGTCGCAACACCGTTAACCAGAGAGATTGGACACAGAGATGACTGTTCTTGGCCTTGCTGAGAATATCAATAAGAAGCTTAACCACTGCCAGTTGTGCTGTTTTTCAGCTCATGTTAGTCATATACAGAAAAAAAAATTATTCCCCGCTAAGTCACACTGAGTAGCACCAAACTGTTACAGCTGCTGGATTTCCATGGCCACTTCAGGACTTGTCCCTTTAGAATACCACAGCTGGGTGATCCCATCTGGCCATCAGAGCACAACTTGGGTTCTACTGTTTCAACAGAAAAACTGATTTGGACCTGGGCTTCCTAGACAGGATCACGTATTGATCTGCAGTTTCAGTCCTATTGGCTATTCATTATGTAACACTATTCATTACTATTTTCCAGAGTGACATGAGGTTTCCATCACCTTTTGCTTTTCTTGGGTGATGTGTCACACAACCCTCACCCCTCAAAAAAAAAAAAAATCCCCAGGCCTCCTCTTTTTCTGACCAACTCACCTGCATGGTGCAAAACTATCTTTGCTAGAAGAATCAGCAGTTACTGCAAAAACAATCATGCATTGTACAGTTTTGCTTCTTTTTATCCCTCTGATTTTTTTCTGAATTGTCTGATTACTGAAAAGCATCAAATACAAAAGGAGAACATAAAGTAAAGGTAGGACTTTTCATTTACTTGGGGCCACTATGCTCCCAAGAGATCTGAAACAAGAGGGCCCTTCTAAATCGGAGAGAAAGAGCATGTTTTTCTGTAAATGCTCTCACATTCTCTCTTGCTCTCACTTGCTTTAAAGCATACATCTGACACAAATTAATCTGCAGGGTTTTTAGTCATTTCCCATCCGCTGCTGGGGCAAATTAGACTTGCTGATGTTGTTTTGGCCTAACCCTGAAGCAGCATGAAAGGAATGGCCCAGAGGGAGAGCGAGCATGTTCTCCTTGGCTCTTCCATGTACTCTCCAGTCTGTTCAACAAAAAAATTAGTTCAGTTGGCCTGAAAGGCACTGGGAGATTGAAAACCCCTCTGTAGTACCTTAAAGAACCAAAATTACTTAATTAATGTGGAGACCATTATGTGAGGTTACCATATGAATGAGTAAGTGGACTGCCTGAGTTACAGAGCAGGAAAGAGGAAAGGATATCTGAGGTCAGACTTGTCAGGGTAAAGGAATCCTAAACAATGAGGGCATTGGTTTAAGATTTGAGGAAGAATTTGAAAAAGAGCCCTGAGAGTGAAATTAAATGAAGCATGGGAGAGTATTAGTGGAGATTAGCAGTGCAGTGAAGGAACCAAGAGCAGACTGCCAATCGCCCCTAAGCACAGGCAGCTTTAACCGGGTGGCTGATGCAGACAGGAATTAGGCAGTACTGGAGTCTGACTGAAAACTGTTTTCTTGAGCAACGTTAAAGAGTTTCTCTTCCACACCCCCTTTATTTCACTGACTTCTGAAAGTGAACATGCCCCCGTCTCAGCTGCGTGTGGGTTTTTTTGTTGGTTGGTTGGTTTCTTTGGGTCTTTTTTAGTTTTTTTGCCAGTCAGACTTATGACAGAGGAAGATAAAGCAGAGTCAAGATTTGAAAAGCACTTGGGCATTCTCAGTGTAAGTGTGAGATTCACTTAGTAGCACAGGATTGTCATTGCAAATGTGCTGCTTCAGATGAGGACAAAACCTGGTGAAACTAATGAATTAATGTCTGTGCTTACAGTTGAAGTCTGGGAGATATATTTGCTTACATATAGATACTGGTTTAGTGAAAATTAGATTTTTTTTACCTGAAATGAGTGCTTACAAAGATCGAATTTTTTCAGAGCTCTTTGAGGCCATTTCAAGATTTTTCTCCTTGGAGTTTTTCTTATTAGTTATAGTTTCCAGAAAGCAGTACCTGTGATAGAACAAGTATCCATAGCACAATAACCAGCTGAAGGTGGTAATATTTCGTAAGGTGTTGACTGCAAAACTTATTTTATTTGCTTTGGTTTCATTGTCTTTTTGAAACAGTACTCACATATTCTGGAGCAAAAATCCTGGCTGCTGGATATGGGTTCCTAGCACTTTTCCTGTCAGCTACAAGGCAGAATTGTTCCTAAAAGCAAGGGGAAAGTGAATCATCTCTCTGAAAATACTTTTATCGTGTGTTAAGTTTTACAGAAGACAATGGACTAGATCTTGAGTAACATTTGCAAAACCATCCAGAGAATCCCAAAGTAATACCTGCCAGAGCCTATAGGAAGTGAGGGATCATATTTAGACCACGTTTTTCAGATATTACTAATGCCTCCGACTGACTGTGTGGTTTGGGAGGACCTCTCAACTTTGGAGAACAGTAATTCAGGGCTTTGGTGTTAAATGCTGCTGTACTGTGATAACCAATAGCTGGTTGAATAGCTGGAAGAAGCTCTTTATTGTGGGAGCAGTGAGACACTGGAACAGGTTGCCCAGAGATGCCCCATCCCTGGAAGTGTTCAAGGCCAGGCTGGATGGGGTTTTGAGAAACCTGGTGTAGTGGAAGGTGTCCCTGCCCATGGCATGGGGGTTGGAACTACGTAGTCTTTAAGGTCCCTTCCAAACCATCCTGTATTTGTATGATTGTATGGATGAATGCCCATCTTTAAAAAGCTGCATTGTATCTTTAGCAATATGTACTCTGAGTGATCCTGTGTTTTACAGCTGTAAGTCTCCAACACTGGGGCTTAGACTTCCGAAGCAGCTCCTACATTCTCTTGGAGCATCAAGGGGACCTGTGTGCCTAAACTGCCTCTGGGTAATGGACTGAAATGCTTACGTTGCCTCATGAAGAGTCATTCCTAAAACTTGAGTGGTTTATGTCCCTAAAACATCTAGGTGCTTCTGGGAAGTGTGGGGGAGGTGGACCCTGACTGTCAGCAATCCTAATAGTTTTCAAGGGACACTGAAACTGCTGTCTGGCTGGTGTTCTGAAATGGAGTGAATTAGTGGAATCCACACAAATGTTGCTTCATTGCATAAACTGCATTTCAGAAGCCGATTGGATGACATTTTCCAGTGTTCCCTTTTGCAGCAATTGTTTCATTTCTCTGCAAAAGAATAATTTAAGTAATTGGAATTTTCCTGCAGGATAGGAAAAAATTACCCCCCTTCCAACCCTTTCTTTTTTATTTTCCCATCTATTAATTTAATTGAAACCAAAATTGTATGAAATATTAAATACCATTAGAGGCCTCCCATAATTAAAGCTAGAGCTGTGTGGGAAATACTTCTCTAACCTGCACAACTTTTGTGTTTTCCTAAACATTCCTGTTCTGCTCTGAGACAAAACCAAGCCCCTTTAAAGGCAGGAGTACTCATGCTTGTGGTGCTACACGGTGTTAGCATTATGAGGGTGGTGGGTAACCCCCAGAAGTTTCAGCTTCAGCATACCTCATTTTCAAAACCTGCCTTCAACATACCTGCCTTCAAAACACATCTTGCANAGTGTATTGTTCCATGATTTCATTCTGTCTCCAGAGCTTGAACAGGCATACTAGCAGGGCACTGCCCTTCAGCTGAGTGCTCTGCGGGTTAATATGAAGGCCATGAGAAGTCTGAAGTTGGTAGGAATCAACACAGAGCGTGGCCCCACATGTTCTTAGCCAGCCTGCCTTCAAAACACATCTTGCAGCCTGGCTGAGTGAGGATTGAATTCCCCTTGGGAAGCAATGTTGCTTTGGGAGACTGGAGACTCAGTCACCTGCTCTATAGCTGTCATGCGGGACTTCACTGGGAGTTTTTCAAGCTAGGCCTGACTGATGTGTCCCACCTGCTCTAGAGGAGTTGTGTGTGAGGTGCTTTGCAGAGGAGGTGAGCTCAGGCAGTCGGCTGCGGGTGCAGCTGCGAGGCAGAGCTGCTTGTGGTGCCTCAGATGAGGCCAGTCTGTGATGGCATGGGAATTTGGACACAGCAGAAAGCTGCCAGGAAGCCCTCCAGAAAAAAAAACCCTGGCCAAGTCTGTGTCTGGTTGTTTTTTTTTTTTTTTTTTTTTTTTTTTTTTTTTTTTTTTTGTTTTTTTTTTTTTTTTTTTTTTTTTTGGTTGGGGTTTTTTGGTTTTGGGTACTTTTCATAAAAAAGAAAATCACATCATATAAATGAGAAACAAAGACAAAGCTAAAGTGGTTTTGCTTAACTCTAGAGTTAAACAAGCTGACAGAGGAATTGCACACCCTCTAAACAGTCTGCGTTGCTTCTGCTAACAATAACATATGTGATGCTCCTGCTAATTCTGACTTGACTATGGTGTTACTCAATATGTTGTCCTACAGTGTAGCACTGATTGCTCAAGATACGACCTAAACAGAGTTAACAGCCGAGTGTGTCTTTCTGTTAACATAATGTATAATGGCCAAATTTTGCCAACTATTACTGTAATCAGTACTGGAGGACATGTTTAGCTAAGAATACTTTTTCTATGAAATATGTTGCAGGCAATGTATTCCTGAGAAATAAACTACCTCTGTTTCTCCACTCCCATCTGAATAACACACAGTAACTTTTTATTGAAAGATTTTTGTGTTACTTCAAACAGACTTGAACCCTGATATTGCTTCTTCATGAAATCTAATTTAAAAATGGGATTTCATTTTAAGAGGTTTTTCTCTGTCCTAGCCAGCTCATAGCAATTTAAAATCCTTTGCCTTAGAGCCCACATAGGAGAGACTTGGATTAGTTAAATTTTCAAGTCTTTTTCATGTGTGAACCACAAATATATTAGCTTCCAATGATTCACAAATTAAGCCGATGAAAATAAAGGCAAGGAGACTGGTAGCTTCATACTTTCTAAGAGTTTGTGAAGGTTTCGGGGTTTTTTTATTATTTTAAAAAATGGAAAACAGACAAAATCAAGAAAAAATGAGGGACACACGAAATAAAAAAAAAACTACGTAGTTCTTTTAAAGGACTCTGAATAACTAATCCATCATTAAGATTCCTTTTAATGGCTGGTGCTCCTTCTAATTGGTTAAACTACTTAAGAAAGTATTTCAGTGCAATCATTAGCATAGAAAGCCTGATTGTTTATGCCTTTTGATCATTGATGGCTATCAGGGAAGAAGCTGGATGTTAATATTCTTGAGAAAGATGTGTAGAGTTCTGCCTCCCATCCATGCTTCTTGCTTGTAATACTATATGCCTAAGATCCTTAAGTTGCATAGAGATATCATCTTATTTCCTCTCATCAAATGTTTTCATAATAAATGCCCTTTTTGTACCATCTATTATCTGCTATCCAGGGAGCTCCTTGGGAATCAAATAACTTAGAAGGAAGGGGGAGAGAACTTGTTCTTTTTGTAGGTTGTGGGGACTGTATATGTTGTGCCTTGGAGATAAATACTGGCTTTGGGATTTTTGATTATGTATCTGACTTCCTCTGGTTCAATGAGAATTGTTGTAGGGGCTAAAACCATCTGCCATCTGGGTTTCGTCTCTTCATATTTGACCCAGGTCAGCAAGATCCACCACAGCGGTGATAAAGGTATTTAGAAAAAGAAAGATATGCAAAGAAAGGTATGCGCTGGTGTGCCAGGGGAGAACCAAAGGCATGTTCTTTTGCTTTGAAAATTGACAAGGAATCTTTTCAGGTGAAGCTTTCCTACAACATTTCTACTGTTTCTAGCCTTAAGACATTGTTGCCTTACTGGGTTTTGCCTTTGGTTCTTTCAAATCGGCCCAGAGGCAAGATACATGCTGTGAAGAATGACAAGCTGGCTGGTCTGATGGCATACTTTGAGTACCCAAAATCCATGGCATTTGTCGTGGGCTAAATTAATTCTTAGTGTCAGTGGGTGCTTGGTCCTTAGTGACACCTGGTAATAGAAATCAAAGGACGAGGAGCTGTTGTCTCCCTGAAAAGCAGGGAGGCCCTGCACAGAGACACCAACAAATTAGAGAACTGGTCAATCACCAGCCATGTGAACTTCAACAAGGGAAAATGTCAGATTCTGCACCTGGGATGGGACAACCCTGGATGTGCAGACAGACTGGGGAATGAGAGGCTGGAAAGCAGTGCAGTGGAAAGGGACCTGGGGGTCCTGGTCAAAGGCAAGCTGAACATGAGTCAGCAGTGCCCTGGCAGCCAGGAGGGCCAACCCTGTCCTGGGAGGCATCAGGCACAGCATCGCCAGCCGGGCAAGGGAGGGGATTGTCCCGCTCTGCTCTCACTGGGGCAGCCTCACCTCGAGTGCTGGGGACAGTTCTGTGTGCCACAGTATAAAAAAAAATACATTAAACTATTAGAGAGTGTCCAGAGGAGGTCCATGAGGATGATGAAGGGCCCTGAGGGGAAGCCGTATGAGGAGAGGCTGAGGTCACTTGCTCTGATCAGCCTGGAGAAGAGGAGACTGAGGGGAGACCTCATTGCAGTTACAGCTTCTTTGTGAGGGGAAGAGGAGGGGCAGGCACTGATCTCTTCTCTGTGGTGGACAGTGACATTCCCTGAGGGAATGGCCTGAAGTTGTGCCAGGGGAGGTCTAGGTTGGATATCAGGAAAAGGTTCTTCACCCAGAGGGTGGTTGGACACTGGAACAGGCTCCCCAGGGAAGTGGTCACAGAACCAAGCCTGGCAGAGTTCAAGAAGCTTTTGGACAATGCACATGGTGTGACTCTTGGGGACCGTGCAGTGCAGGGCCAGGAGTCGAACTCTGTCATCTTTGAGGGCACTTTCCAACTGAGCTTATACTATGATTCTGTGAAATTCCTTGGAAACTATTAATTTTTCTGTCAGGGATCTGTAACTGTAGCTTTTCTGGACTGAAAGCAGTAAGAACTTCATACTAAAGAAATCCATTATGTGTGCACACACGAAGCTGAAATTTTGATCTAGAGAGGAACTGTACTGGTTGTACAGTGCTGCTGCTGCCTTGGGCAGTAGGCAACAGTAAAGCTGATTTTTGAAGTCTGTCAAATCTAGTGTCACAACATTCTTAGGTAGGTAGATGGGGTATTTTATGCTAATCTGCTTCAGAGTAAGATTAGAAAGCAGTTTTTGGAAGCACACTTGTTTCTGAATTCAACACTAAGTTTCCTGAATCATAAGCTCACACTGTGCTCATAGGTAGGCTCCATTATTTTGAGCTGTCTTTCAAAATGTTGATGGGAGCACACCCACGGCAGTTGAGCTGAGTGAATAATGACACAGTGAATTATTATGATACATTTTTCTTAGGTTCAGGATCTCTTCAAGAAAATTTATTTGGAGGGGGGGAATATTTTACACTGATGAGGAACTTCCAAGTGCTGGAAATATAAGCTGTGCTGTCTAGCTGCTCTCCTCCTACATGTGCTCCCATGCTGCTCTGGCACACAGGCTGGAGGATGCAAATGAAACCTTTGGTTCTGGAAAGCCACATCTGCTACTCTCCCTCTCCCCCACGTCCTGCTTTCTGCTAGCATGTTTGCCAGTAAAACTCGACCCTGTGAACATTTGCAGACAACAGTCATAAAAACAGGCCAGGCACAGCAACAGTTAAATCTTAACAAAAAAATGTTAATAATCGTAGAAAATAGGTGGGTTTTGTTCCCCCCACACGTCCCTCTCAGCTGTCCTCTTAGGAGCTTTTTGCTGGGAAGGAAATAGTTATCATGACTGCTCTTACAGGTTGCTAAATGTTTGATTTAGGCAAAGCTTGCAGATTTCAACTCCTTATTTTTTGCTTACGCAGACTCTACAATGTGTTTCGGAAAACCCTTTCCAAAAGGTCTTTGAATCATTGTAACTTAATTGCATCGAAAAGTTCAGCTGCAGTTGCTCATTTCCAGTCAAGGCCATTGCAACTTAGACTGTAAAGGAAAAGAAACCTGAGGAGGGCGGTTGTTTCAGAATGAAAGGTGTGATGGCTGCCCACTCAGCTATTTAGTCAGAAGTCTTGTTTAACACCGTCCTGAGTTACAGGAATTCTGCATTTAGCACCCTATTATGCTGTGTACCCCCTTCAGCATGTATTTGGAAAGCCTCTGTCAGCAATCACAGGGAGGAGAGACAGTTTCATGAGGTGAGTGGGAGGTTGTCCCTAATTACAGCTGTGTTATACCAGCATTTTATTTCAAACCCTTCTGCTCATGTGCATGATTCACTCAGTATGCTATGTGATTATCTACCTGACTTGTGAACTTCTCTGGTGAGGAGGAAATGCCTAGCTTGGGGAAGTAGCTATGGTAACAACTCATGCAAAGTTCTGATGTTTATCAGAACAAAAGATAATGCTTAACTTGCTGACTGCTCAGGCCTGCAATTCTGTAATGGGCAGAAAAGTAGATACACATACTGCCCACTTATCAGAGAGGGATTAAAGTTGAATATCTAAATCATTTGACAAATCTCTCTGGACTCAAATGCATCAGTTACCATTAGTACAGGAATTAAGAGGTTTTTTTAATACAGGTGAGAAAAAGCTACAAATCTCTGCCAAACATTAAAAACGCATTTGTGGGCCTGAAAGTTTTCTTTTGACTATACCACCTGGCCTAAAAGGTTTCCTTCTCACAGTACAAGCTCTGCCTCAGAAACATCATGGGTTATCACTTATTTCCATATTCTCCCTTCAGAGCAGACTGTATGTCTCTGTGTTTCAGCACTGGAAAGCCACAGTTTTGAGTGGGATCCTTAATTAACAGCTCTGCAACTGAGTCTCAAACCGTTT
This sequence comes from Machaerirhynchus nigripectus, assembly GCA_013397975.1. Lineage (NCBI taxonomy): Eukaryota > Metazoa > Chordata > Aves > Passeriformes > Dicruridae > Machaerirhynchus > Machaerirhynchus nigripectus. Next base: position 1,268,536 of record VZRQ01008244.1, read on the forward strand.
TCTGTGCAAGGGGACCCAAAGTGTCTTTAGTTCACTCTTGATCCCTGAGCTTAAATTAAGGGCTGCTATTAATTTCGATCCAGACCTAACATGGTTATCTTGCCCTCAGCAATAAAGTTCAAACAGTTACAGCTCTCCATCACTTTACTGGGTAACCTCATACATAAATTTCCTGTTTATCATTCCTCTGAAAACTCTACAAGGAAAAAGTGAGACAGAGTTCTCCAGAGTAAACTCTGGTCTTCTCCACAGTCTGAAGTATCACAGCTTCACATTATCAAAATGGCTTGCCTTTTTTGTGCCCTGAACTTAAAAAGCATATACCTGCCCATTTTAAAGGCAGGCTACACTGCAAAGGAGTTATTTGAAAGAAACATTAATGTTCTGAAAACACAGAGCGTGTCCTTCCTATAAAGGGCTTGTCCTAAAGCAGCAGACCTGGCAGGTCTTAAAAGGCAACATGGGAATTTGATAGGTTTCCTTGTTTAATTAAGGGAAATCATTTACCTAAATTTTCACTTTCTGGTGGTTAGAGCTGAAGGTATCACACAAGATTTTCGGCCTAATGGCTGTTTCTAGTAGGTGCTGAACTATATTGTGTTCTCATCTCAGTGTAGGAGTTTTCTATTTTTAAGAAACTTTTAGACAGTGGTTATATTTCCCTACTGTTGTTTTTATTTCCATCTTAAAACTATGACTTTATAGAATTTTCTTGACTTTATAGAATTTTCGTGGTGATTTACACTGCCTAGTATTCTGTAACCAGTAGCAGGCACTGGTCCCCATCTTCCTTTTGTGCTCTGAGCACCTGATATGTGATGCTTTTTTAGCTGGCTTGGTTTTGTACTGTCCTGAGCAAATACTTTCTAAACATTTCCTGTCACTAGCTTTAACACCATCAGTGTACTACCTGGCACTGTCCTGACTAGCAAGGGTCACTTTTGAGGCTTAGAATGCCTGGCTATTTTGCTCTCATGGTTTACTGGACCATTTTTGTAACATTGGTCTCAGAAACTTCTGTAACCATCAGCTCCTTTTCAGATGCTTTTGAGTGTTCCCAGTGATGAGCTGGCACAAATAGTCATGCTGTGTGATAGAAAATCAGTCCAGAAGGTGCATTTCACAAGCTGGTATTTAAAAAAAATTCTCCTTTTCCCCTGTCCAACTGCCTGGTCACATCTGTTTGGCTATATCCTTGTCATCTGATGAAACTGATAGAGTAAATATTTGCAATGAATAATTTAAACCCTTCTGAATTCCCCAGCTCTTTACTTTCCCCACAGATTTCCATGTGATTTCAAGAAATGGGCTTACCCCATGGTATTGTTCAGCAATGCAGATGCACCAATCCTGGGCTGAAAAGGTTATATTTTAGGAGGAATGTAATTGTTGAAAGTACATAATTAATTTTTTCAGTGAGCATCCTTATTTCCCTTGGGATGAAGACATTAAATTTGGGCTTGTATTTTGAGTTATATAGGTGGCTTAAAAATTAACAGAGAAAGTTTTGAGTCAGTCAGTATCAGAATCTTTTCAAACAAGTCCCAGCTAAAAGTATTCTCATGTTCCTTGCTCTTCTGCTACAGATTTTCTATTGAATGTAATAAGAATACTTTCTTTGAATGTAATAAAAATAGGTTGATAGGTGCATTTCATTTTGCACTGTATTTCCGTATCTCAAAATCTGCTGTTATCTGCTTCCCCTAAAATATACGCAGAAGAATTCCCTGCCTCCTTTTCAGTCTGTTTCCATACTTCTAGACATGCTTTAGCACCAAAACATTCCTGTTTACGTATTCAAGACATACAACACAGTACCCAAATTGCTACCCATAGATTAAATTCAGGTGTGAACATTGTATAATTAACTCCAAGACTTCCAAATTACATATTGTACTAATTACATATAAAGAGGCAAATTACATGGCCAGAGTTGCCTGTTGCTGCTTGTGCAAGTTTGCGATGCACAGAACCTCCTTTATCTATACCATGATTCTCCAGCTATCAGCCTAGTGAGGTTTGATCATTCAGAAGCAACTTTTCCTAAGGTCAATACAGGTCACTGAAGTAGCCTTGGAGATTTAAGTTGCAGCTTTCTTACATCCTAACTCAGCTAGGTTTCTGATTCTTGGTTCAGACTCACGACCTTCCTTTGTTTTCCTGATTAGACCATGGACGTTGCAAAATTCTGTTGGGAAGTCTGTGTGGGAGAAGCATGTTTTCCATACAATTTTATTGCAGTCAGTGAGATTCTTAGTGCTAGGATGCTTCATTGGAAGTTGGATAACACCTTTTAAACACTCGTTTGTGACAGTGTAATAAAAGTCATGGAGTGATTTTAGGGGAACAAACATGAAAGTATTTTCAAGAGGATATCTTGCAGCTGAAAAAATAGTTTACCCAACATTTCAGGTGATAGTTGTCCCTCTCATTTTCTAACTAGGACCTAGGCAGGTTACTGTTTGGAATCTGAGTATCGCAACACTTGGAATGATACAACAAACAGCTGCAGGAATGTCCAGATCAAAGTGCAAAAGCAAAACTACACCTTTGTGCATATCTCCTTGATCTAAACACCACTGAATCTAAATATCTAGATATTATGTAAAACCACCATGCCTTTCCAAAATTAACGCCAAAGTTGGAAACATTGCAAAGGGATGAACTGCAGAAAGCTCTTGCTTTGTACTGTCATTCCAATCTTGTATTTTGCCGACTTTGAGCATCTCATCTATGTTGTACTTCATGGGGATAGCGTGCTGGAGAGGGGAGATTTAAAGCAAGGATAATTACAGGGAGTAATGTACATTTTCTTCAAAAGCATAGTGGCACTTTTGGAAGAAACTAAGCAGCATGGAAAGAGGTAATAACTTGGAGAGTCACACATAAAGGAAGCAGAAGTATTGTATTCAGCTTTGTGTTTGAGTTAACCTGCCTAGGCAATGAAATGCATGTGTATAACATGGTGTGATTCTTGGGGTGTCCTGTGCAGGGCTGAGAGCTGGGCTTCGATGATCCTTTTGGGTCCCTTCCAGCTCAGGATATTCTATGATCCTATCGATGTTTCTGTGAGTATGGACTCCCAGTATAGCACGTCAAGCATGCTTAGTGGTCATCCCTGTTTTCTGGCAACAAGTTATTGGGGACCCCTTAAGAAACGGAGGATCTGGGCCCTGAAACCTATGACTACCCAGGAGAAGACAGGATTACCTAAATTAAGTTTGAATAAATAGCAAGTAAGTGTGCTAGACTAGGGGCCTTCAATGACCCCACTTCTTTCCTGTAAGAAAAGCCAGCCTCGTTTTAGCAGTGTAACATCCTTCTGTGATTGAAAACACTTGTAAGGCGATGCCAGCATGTTTCTGTTTGCATCCAAACAATAATCAAGATCTCACACAGTGATGATTTGTTGTCAGCTATTTTTCCTGCACTAAACAAGTCTGACACTAGCAGCCCACGAGCTAATTAACTCAAGTATCTGGCATGGGAATCTACATTATAGCTATCAGCAGAATATCCAGAGAACTGAAATAACCAGCCAAGTGGACTGATGTCCCGGGCAGATGAAGAGTGTCTCCTTGAGGCAGAAAAGAAGAAAGATGAATGTTGATAAACAGGATTTCCACTCTCCCACCCCATAAATTAATCTCTTAGGGTTTGGTTTTTTTAACAAAAGTGTGAAAGAAAACATTGAGCTGAATACTTTGGGTAGAATATTGGCAACTTGAACTTTTATTTCCTTATTAATTTCTGTCTCCCTTTTTCAACCTTTGTGGTTTACCTTTACCCTGTTCTTAACATGCAGGGTTCTGACATCAGTTTGCTTTTAATATCTGCCCAGGCTCCTTGATGAGACAAGATTGTGGGATGCCTTGCTGTTCAACACCTTTTATTTTTCCCTTGGGGTACTGTTGGCATCAGACACTCCTGTGGCAATCAGAATAGAGAAACAGCAAAACCTTTAGGAATTCAACACTGTGGGTAAAGCATTCCAGCATAGGCTGGAAGAGTTGAGCTGCCCAAGATGAAAAGGTAACAGGAACAAACAGAATAAACAGGACATTTTGACACCTTGTCAAGTTGCTCATATTTCAGGGTTTTTTTTCTGTATGTCTCACAGAGTTAAAAGAACACTCATGGTGTTGCTATCACTCCCACTGTATTCAAGTTGAGCTATGGATTCTCAGTCCCTTTAAGAGTGGGGCCTGAGTTGTTTTCTAATCAGGGAAAAAATATTCCATTAATATCTTCTCATCACTGTAACACTGAAAGTGAAATTCGCTTTTTTAAAAGAAGAGACCTTGTTGTATGCCTCATGAGCAAGGAATAGATATGTATAGCTACGTCTATACAGAAAGTGAAGTTCAGTAGCTAAAGGCAGGTCCCAGGAGAGCTAATAGAGACATAGATTTTTTAAATTTAAAGCAAATTAGATCCCTTTTGAGCAGCCAGACAAGAACTGTAGGGTCCATATCCTTTAAGGAATTTGGCACACAGGGTCATATTTACACACTAAAATAAAATACTTGTGAGTGCTATTTGGTAGAGAGTCACCTTTCTCAGTAAAAGACTCTTGGGTACCACAGGCCAATTAGAAAATATGCAGAAGAGAGGGCTGTTTCTGAAAACGTTTCTCTTTGCTGAGTGTCTCTTCAAAGGCAGGGGTTTCTCTCCAAAGCTGCAGTGCAGTGATCTGTTCCCGTCTGTCTTTTGTATGGCAGATATTGGCACAGAGTTACAGTTCTAAAAGATATTTCTGACCTTCAAAGACAGGGGACTTAGAGGTGAACCATTCTGTTTAAACTGAATTTATTGCATAGAAAGGGAATACAAGATTCATTAACTCCCAAGATAGTATAAGGAGAGAGATAAATGGCTCCTCAGAACTGCAGGGAACATTCATACACCCTTGGAGCACAGGAAGTCTGAATAGCTGTGTTTAAATCAGTAACAAGCATATCCACAATTATAATTGTCTGGATCAAGAACTCAGATTTGGGGCTTGGACTACTGCTCTGTTATTAAGGAGGGAGTCTACACTGTCATTCAAAAGCCCCATTACATCAAGCATGTCAATTTTCTGTCAGGTGATCTCCCTCCAGTTACAATAATGTCACTGCAACAGCACTGATCTCAAGATCTGAGCATATTGTGCTAAAATCAGTGCTGTGTTGAACCAGAAGGGAAGAGAGTTAGCCACCCTTTCACCTACTCTTGAGCTCTGAAACTGCCCTAAGTTTGCTGGTGTTGGTAGCCCACAGAAATCTGGCTCTTAACTGTATGTTTTGGGTCTGATCCATTATGGTCAGTCCAGTTAACCTTCAATGTGAGCCGAATGTAAATGGCTGTGTGAAGTTTTTGAAAGTAGACATGAAGCTGGCTTTACCACTTACCCTCTCCAGTGTTGAAATTATTTCAGCTTCTTGGCCAATTTCAAATGATGACTAAACAAAAAAGGGAAAAAAAACCTCAAACCCAAAACAAACCATCATAAACTTGAACTCTTTTTGTCTTGCCGCTGTTTAATTGGGGGTTGACATGACAATTTAGTTGTACATCTATGACAGTGTTAAATTACATTTCTTGAGAAACAATTTTTGCAGCAATGCATAGTTTCTCTTGCTCACTTTTGTATTGACCTATAAGATTTCACTACAGCATTCCTTTCCGGGTTGCTGCTGTGCAATCTGAGTGTTAATCATCAAATTAATTTCTGCTTCTGCTGGGCCTTCCACAGTATTTTCTTTTCTTTTTGTTTTTATTTCCCACATGTTGCTTTCATCCTGCCTTGGGTCATTTACTATTATTCAGTTAATCCACTCTAGCAGAGTGGCAAATGAGACTGGCACTGAAGATATGCCTGCTGCTGATTCCCAGCAGCTTTTAATGTCATAATTGCAGCAGAAGACATTGTGAAAATGAAGTGAAACCTGGTAACACAGTATGTCTGTTAGCTATATGAAAAGTGATCATGAGTAAGTCTGTATCACATATAGGTCATTAAATTAAACTCACTTCCTTTAATTTAATCCTTTATATGGACTCTCGGTTGCATGAACCAAACCTGAAATTACTATGTTCAATAAAAGCTGGCACATCGTTATATTTTATAAATACTTTTCTTTAGAGGAAAACTTTCAAAAACAACAACAAAAAGAAATGTTGCATGCAACAGTGGTTTTAGAAGGTTCCACTGTTCCTATTTGCCCTTGCTTGCTCTCTCTTGTACATGTTGCAGCTGCACATTTAAAAGTTCCTAGCTAGGTTCTGCAAGTCCATACTTAGGAGAGAAAAAGGCCTCTCCTATAGGTCCATGTTTCCTAAAACTCGGAGGCACAAGCTCCTCTGAAAGAGGTACCACCCATTTTCAGACTAGGTGAAGTCTACTGAAGCCTGCAAAGAGATGTTGTTAGGAACTGCACATCCTAATTGCTGTGTGGACATGATGTGAGTCAGGCATGAGACATCCTGTGCCTTACGAAACTGCACGAGGGTTCAGATCAGTGTGCACAATGGGGTGGTAAGTGCAGTCGTGCCTTGGTGCACGTCTGTGCCTGGAGATGTGTTGGGAAGTGTCTTCAACAAGAAGACCCCACTGACATTTTTGCAGCTTCTCTAACAGGCTGCTGAATGATTTAATAAAGTTTTTTTAAGATGGCATAACCATTCTGCAAACAAAATGCCACGTACTTAATAGTTTAATACTAAGGAAGGCAAGATGAGGACCTGTCAGTAAAGAAGATCTCATTTTGTTATGATTTAAAGTTTATTCCTGTCACAAAATGTATTTTGGTAGCTTGCTGAAAGCATAATTTTGTCAGATTCCACTCAGTTGCCAGGAAAAGATACCCTAAGATATACTGTTAACTTGAACCCAGAGAGGAAGAAATAAAACCAGTTAGAGCAAGGATGAAGCAGCACGACTGTCCTCTGAACATATGTGAATACTGCATTATGGTGATCCTGGGAGTTAAGAGATCAGGATCTCAGAGACAAGTGCTGACATCTTTTATTTCTCTACACTCAGTTTTCTGCAAATGCAGGACTTCAGATTGATGATCTGAACCAATTAATTCTTTCATTTAAAAAAACAATGCAAATGTTAATTCAAGAGTTCCTATACTCTGTACTTGGAGCACAGAGACAAATGGAAATGCCCTGTCTTGATAATGTGATTGTGTGTAATGCTTATAAGTGTTTTAATGGCTCCTGAAAAGGAGAACACATGGTTCTCCATGTTGTCTGCTGCTTGGGGAAAAATCTGTGCTGAGCAGAAGTAGCATTGGTATGACCCAAAGGGTGAGAGGTGTTGCAGACTCAGCACCAGTTTTGCACACAGGGAAGTCAGTGGGAATGCAAGCTGTTTAAACATAAGAAAATCTAAGTGCTGGAAATCATGTGATTACTTACAATTGCTTAGAAAAGCTCTGAAATTAAAAATTAAAAATATATCACGTTAAAGCACTGATATATAACCTTGACACAAGGATGTACGTTTGGCAGAAGTATACTGTAAACAAGAAGTACATGGAAAGCCACTGCCTTAATGAGCTATCAGTCTTGGGGGCTTATGACAAGATGCAATCAGAGAAGGAAACAAACAAATGGATAGGAGCTGAAACAGAGAAGGATGTGGGAAGCATGGTGCTTTTTCATGGACATGCTGTGTGCATAATATCACAGCGAGCAAGGGGGCCCTGGGAGTCTCCTGCTTCATGTTGTGGCTTTTTTAGGCACAACTCCCACAGACTTCTGAAAGGGTTTTATCTTAAACAGAACCATGGAGGGGAAATTGGGGCTCGTCACAAAATGACACTCAGGTATGTACAAATGAATCAATGTGCTTCCCACTATGCTAGCTTAGTGTTGGAAATAAAAGAAGCAAGCAAGCTTGGAAGAAACAAAAGCACAGCTTTTTGTAATTATAGATCTTTTTGAGTTAGCCTGAGCCCTCCCCTTTCCTTCCTTTACCTTCCGCTTCTCCTCCCAAAATAATAACACATTTTGCCAATAATTTTGAGGAAGTCTCAGTGGGCCAGATGGAATTCAAAGAGAGGGATCTAATAGAGTTTTGTTTCATTCTTTTTTTTTCTTCCTGATTTTTTTCCCCCATGCCCTGATTTCCTACTTGCAATTTCTTTCTTTGGCTTAATGCATGACATGGAGGTGGTGATGCAAAAATAGAAGTTAATGGTACTACCACTGTTTGTTTCTATTAACGTTTACATGTGAAATGAAGGCATTTTGGAAGAGAACCAGACTGGTCAGTAAAACCTTTCACCCTCGTAAACTGTACATTTGGTTTGGTTTTTGGCTTAGATCCCAGAACTTGTCACAAGCTTTATTATTAAGCTGTAGTTCAGCTAGAGTTTTGTTAGCTTTATTGCAACAGTTCCCCTCCTCAAANAAAAAAAAAAAAAAAAAAAGAAGAAAAGAAAAAGCCGAGCAGACCAGCAAGAAAAGCTTTTGTCCATTCTGAATCCTTTTCAAATTCTGGAGAAAATATACTAGAAAATGCAATTAGCCAGATAACTGTTCCGCATCAATCATCAGAATATAAATGAAGTTTATCTAAAATTTATAAAAAATATACATCACCTCCTTAAAATAGTCCAAGAGTGACTAATCATATAAACAATAAGGCAGTCACCAACACTCAAAGCATGTTACAACTTCTGAGAAAGCACAGGCTTAGAAATGCCAAAGAGGAGTCTACAGATGGACTGGAAATGATATGGACATCTGGAGAGAAGATTTTTTTTACGTATGTACTTTCCCAAAGGGGTAATTTAGCTCTGCGTGAGTTCACTGAGGGAATATATGAGAAAGAAAAAAAGAAAAGAAGAAAAAGGAATGTGTTATGATGCACAATTATAAAACTATTGGTCTCATCCTGCTTTCATGCATCCTGTGTCTCTCATGCAATGAATCCCCTTGGTTCAGGTCCAAGTACAAGTGAGAGCAGTATGGGATTACTGATAATGGGATTTAAGGGGAAGGTTTTATAGCATAACTATCAATAATTTTTTTAACCTATTGCTGCAGATTGAATGGTTATAGAGAGGGTATGTAGATCTGCTGTAAAAGATCAATTTGTTTGTAGCCCTTGGTCGGAATTTAAAACACAGTCTTGTAGCTGTGAGTCTAGTTTGAGATGCAGAAGATCAAAGTTTGACTGTTGCTCCTGTCAGTCAATTCCCATGTGATCCTTGAGTAAGTAACTTATCCTGCATATATCTCAATTCCCTGTCGAAGGAATGGTAACCAGAAGACTTTATTTGAGACTTGTTTAGACTAGTCTAAAAGGCTTAGATTGGTTCTTATAGTGTAGAAATTTTTAATCTTTTAAAACTTCTTCAGTCAGGAAAAGTTCATTGGCCAGAGGCCTTAATTTTGATTGGAATTTATAGAAACCAGGTTCTTAAAGTATTTAATGCCCCTAAAATGCAAACAGGTGTAACAACTCAATTTATTTCACCATATTTTGGTGCCTAATTTCAACAGGAATAATTACAACCCAGTGCAGCCACCACAATGAGAGTGATTCCTTGTTTTCCCGTTGGAAAACACAAGGTCACAAAATTTTGAAGTTCCTGAGGAACCTATTGAACTGAGTCTCATGTCTCCTTCAGTATTTGTAGTAGGGCTGGCTGGAACAAAATATCCAAGGAGCAGGATTACTTGAAAATCTCTCTTTTTATGCAAAGTATTTAGTGTTTGGGTGTGAGCAGTATTTTTTTGTGGCTGGAAGGACACACATGTTCTTATTACCACTCTGGAAAAGCAAGCACTTTGGCTCAGCATCATTTAAATCTGGTTCCCATGCCCAGGCCGTGGTTGGTAACGGCTGTGGCCTCCCTTGGTAATGTCTGAATCCTCCCTGTGGAGCTGTGCTGGAAGCTTCACCTGGTTGGGACCAAGCACGGGCCTGGTAGAATCATTGTCCTTACTGATGAGCAAATCACTCCCAGGACTTGTCCTCCCCTCCTTCCCAGAGAACAACATCATCTTGTGGTGCTTTGCTTGTGGGGAAAGTCAGTAGTGCATCAGTGATGTCCATCAGCAACTTACAGAACTGAGAATTTGCGTGGCAGACGAAGATTGTACACACATTAGCTTTAAGCAAGGAGGAGACTCGGTTGTGTACCAAATGCAATGTAGTATGTCGCTACTGAGTTTAAGTTCGCAAGCAAAGCGTGTAACTCTCAAGGAGTCCTTAGTGAACATTGATTTGCAACCTTTAATCTGATAATCAGGAATTTTCAAGCTCTACTTGAAAGTTTCCTTAGATTACAAGTAACAAATGCAAAAGTAAAATTGTGAAGGACTTTCATCTATCAAGTAAGAGGAAATCAAAGTGAATGAGGAAACTGAGAGCCCACTGGTGTATGGCATAGCACATATTCTGTGCTGTGTTGAGAATGAGATTGTTTTAACAGTCAGCGGGAGCCAGAGCCTCAATGCCTCTAAAAATCTGTCTCTCTGCTTTACATTCCTATTGCTTTCTTTGAGGGGGAGGAAGGTTTGAAGGTCACAGAATTGGGCCACTTGTGTAACCAGAACCAGATGATTAATTACTTTTTTAAGTATTTTGCTTCTCTAAAAATTGTATCCCAGAAAAGCACGAGGACACACAAAGTCTGTGGTTGAAATTAAATTATGTTAAGATTACAGAAATATTGCACATCACAGTTGTATGGGAAGTGGCTTTTCATTGTTTAGCATAAGAGAAAGAAAGACTAACAAGTTAGGTTACACAGCTGGGGTTTGTGCTGTGTAATTTGTTTGGTAAGAAACCTTTAAATATTGTACACAAGCTAAAAGAACATATATTGGAAGAGACTGAAAAGAAATCAGTTAGCACAAATAGCATTCAAACTAGATTAACTGTCATTTTAATTTAAAAAAACCTCACTCTCCATTCTTTCATGATACCCCTTACAAAAAATTTGGAACTCATCACTGGAAATATCACCTCAAAAATCTTTTTCTGCTTTCTGTTATTATAACCAAAGATGTATGTACTCATTGGAGCAAAATAAAAATGAATTTAATTTTTTTTTAAAATCAGAAACAGTTCCAGATGAGGATTTCAAAATTATGAGAACACTTTTTTAATTTAGATTTCTGGTATGTTCTAGGAAAAATGCTGATTATTATCAAATGTGGAAGACTAGGTTGCAAAGCCCATTAAAACCTCTGGGAAAACTGGAAAAAATTTTGATGTGCTTTGAATTAGGCTCTTTCTAGAACAGTCTCTGGACACAGTATATGGAATGGACTGAAAAGTATCTCCTTCTGCTGCTCCAAAATCTGTTTATCATAGCAAACTGACGGCTTTGAGCGCTGTCAAGCAGTCTGTTTCCTTCTTCGCACTTTTTTGGCCCAGTTTTAGCTTGTGTTATCCAGCTTCTCCCGGTTAGTGACCAAATATTTTTCGGGTGACTGTTGTGGAATTAAGTCTCTTCCCAAGAGGTAGCACTGATGTGGCAACTGCATTTAAAGTACAAAGTGGAGGGCTGGTTATGTGAGTCCAGACCATTCCAATGCCATTCATCCTCAGAGCTGGAGAATGGTTCTGAACATATTAATAGGCCAAAGGTTTAGCAAAAGGGAGGCCTCTGTCAGCTCTGATCCAAAAAATCACTTTTTTTCAATGAAGTCTCTGTATTCAGTTGGGTTTACTCTGGAGCTCTTGCAGTTTCTCATTTCCCCTTTCAATTTCCCCTACCTTTGTTCAGCACGCGAGTTGATCCCAGCAGCAGATGACAATGGAGAGAGTTAAACAATACTGCAATGGACAGAATTATGTTGAATTCGTCTTCTGCAGGTCCTCTGCTATGTGTCTAAAATCCCATACCATGACAATTTCCAGGACCTGGCTACAGTAATCCAGGATGAGGAAACCCAAAGGGCTGGTGCCATACCAGGCATTTGCTTTTCTAGATCTTGGTTGGACACTGCTGGGCAGTGTACCATCCTGGCTGGGACTCGAGGTGAGCAGCAGTGCCACGTCCTCCAGGCTAAGCCAATCCACAGCTCCCTTAGAAGAAAGCAAATCCTCAGCTACTTTTCTTCTGGACTGCTTTCCAGCGGTTTTGTCTTACCCTCTCTCAGGACCAGCAGCAGGGTTAGTTCAGTACCTTTAAAAGCCCCACTCTTCATAAATGCCACTGAATGGGCTTTTTACAAGGTAGAGTTTGACCTAAGACTTTTGATATTCAGAAAGGAATCCCTTTTGCAGTGAGTAGCATTACATTAAAAGGACAATTTTGTTCTCTCATTGGACTGAGAGCAGATTTGGGGTTTCTGCAATTTTTCTGTCTGCTGTAGCTTTGCTATAACACGATCTCCTCAATGCTTCTGGTGATGATAAATAAATGTATTTATATATTGTGCTCTTACATTCTGGGTACTGAGGAAACAGAACAATAACATACTCTTGTCGATACAAGCACTGCCCTAGGAATTGACTAATTAACATAAAGCTCAGCCCTGCAGGGACATTTCCAGGTTCATTTCTTGCTGCCTCAGCAAACTACAGGGTTTGGGCTGTTAACTACTTTCAGATGCTCTTCGTGTTTCAGGAAAGAAATAAAGAACATCCACATTGCTTTAGGCAAGTTAATGATTCTAAAGAACACTTCCCTTTTTACCACATGCTTCACGGCAGATTAAAATCCTGAAGGAGCTAAGGATTATATACCATGTACAGTCCTTCGGCAGAAAAACATGCATTCTGAACTAAAAGTGAATGTCTGAATGTGACATTTGCATTCATTGTTTTTCCAGACCTGCATACTGAGAATGTTTGATTTTACTCAAAAGAATACCAAAGCAGGGGTTTTGTAGGTGCTTTGATTTCTTAGAATCTCTTAAGGTTATGACAAGCAGTTTACAGTGGCTACTGAGAAAATTGGAGAAACTTGTATAACCATTTCTGTAAAATTCAAAGGAAATCTGGCCTAATTTGCAAAGAGGAGATGTGCCTAAAATTTTGAGAAACTCATACTACTTGTCTCTTGTGTGTGATCATATTTATGTGAAGTATGTACTTTTCATTCACATTGTTTTCTTTGGACCACAAAGCAAAAGTTTCCTGTATACAGGAAAATATGTGAGAAAAGAAAAGAATTCAAATTAAATGAAATCTTAATTCCACTGGTAAAGAAAACCTCATTGGTTTTATTCATTTTCTCTAGATTGCTAGATTTGTTCTGCTCTTTTTGCTGTTTATTATTATTAATCTATTATTAATGGATGTCTGCCTATTGCTGCTATTTATGAATGAACAAAATCCCATTCTGTAACTCATAGAAATCAACTGTAGGAAGTAACAATAGAAAACTTTTCTGACAGAGGGCTGAAAACTGTTTGATGGTTCCTCAAGGGCTGCAGCTAAAAGGACTCAAAAGTTACATGTGAGTGAGCACGGATGCTTTTGAAGTGTTTTCTAAGAGCAGAAAAATAAGTGTATGTGCAAAGTGCACACTGCAGAAAGCCAGCAGCAGAGCGCATGCAGATACATGCAACACCCAGAGCTCTGTTTTGTACACACGCTTGCTTGTTGGTGCACGAATACGCTGATTTCGTGTGGCTACTTCAGGCCTGACTATCAGAAGACTGGGTGTGTGTATTACTGAGTGCACCTATCAGAACAAGTCATTAACACATCTGATTCTGGTGTATAGATTTCACAAACTTTATCCATTGGGTATGCATGCCAGCCCTTTTTGGTTTTTTTTTTTGCCACAAATTTCAAACATAATAGTGCAATGTTTGCTGAAAATTGACAAAACCCTGAGAAAACATGCACTGTTTCACTCTTAATCAGTTATCCTTGAAAGGTTTAATTTGCTTCACTGTGGCTTTTAAGTTTCAAAATAGCAAAGTGGATTGAAGGGAACTTTAAATCAAGCTAGGAGAACTTACAGAAATCAGGAAGGTAGGGGTAAGTGAAATCTGATATGGAGCCAGTGGATAGCTGGGTCTATCTGGGCAGGGTGACACTTTAGAAAAGAAGTGAGACTCGCTGTGAGAGATGAGTGACCACAGGATGGGGAGTCAGAGGCAGAGAAAACATTGCTACAGCAGTATTTTGAAGAGGATGAGGCCCCAAGTGTTAGTCTTGGGGTGATCACAAAAATGCCAGCCTTGTGTCCCTCTAGCACTTGGGACTGCACCACCAGTCTGTGAAGTCACTGAGGATGTTTATTTCCTCTCATGCCCATGCACACAAGCACTGGCAATTTACTATTGCCACCACCTACTATTACAGCTGTTGTGCTAGATGCAGAGATCTGTGCCATGGATTTCAGGATTTCCAGCACTGCTGATTCTGGGAGCCAACAAATGCAAAGATGCCAAAAACATGCTAATGAAATCCTAGGATTCTTCTTTAGTTACATGTAATTAGATACCACTCTCATTATCAGTGTAATAACTTTTGATTAGTTTAGTCTGCCTTTAGTACACTGAGAAGCTTAAGGAAAGCTAGGCATAGGCAACTAGGTTTTATTTAACTTCTCCCTGGAGATTCTTCCCTACACGCAGAGACCGTGGCTGTCTGTCATACAACAGCAGTATGTTAAAACAGAGGGAACTGTGCATTTTGCCTTTATTGTCAGGAAGTGTCAGAAGTATTAATAGCCTAAATTTTGCTAGCTAGCTAAAATTCTCACACTGCAATCTTGTGCATCAGCATTTTTTTTTGCCACAGATGGTCATTTATGTAACATGGTTGGAAACTGTGGCTGTGTTCCACAGCAACAGGAAAATGGGATACATCTGCACGGTGTGGGGGAAAATACAAATGAAATAGAAGCTATGCAAGCATTTAAATTACAGGGAAACAGGACTGCGATAAGCCCTGGACTACATGAGCAGGAAGAGAGTGTCAGCCTCACCCATGCCCTGAAAAAATGGTCACATTCGTGGGCTACTCTATTGTACTGAGTGGAAGTTTGTTTATGCGGGACCTTCCTTCCCTCAGGACTTCCTCTGAGAGGAAATGTCGTCACTGTTCAGTAGGGGTCAATTGTTATGCATTCAAAACTCAAACATAAAATAGTGTCGCTGAATTCAACAAAGTGGAAAGGAATAAATAAGATTTGTCCATTTACATATTTAGAAACGTGCCACAGTTATTCTTGCTCACCAATACTTTCAGAGAGCTGAGAAAAATCACAGAAGTCGAGTAGCTGGGATAATACTGTTTTACATGTATCCCAAACACACTATTCAGTATTTGACAAATCTCACTTTTTTCAGCTCTGTTATCTGTCTGTGGCTGATGTGGGAATATGATTTAAAAGGAAGAAGGCTAAAAAGATTGCGATTATAAAACCAGAGCTGTGCTCTTACAGGAATACTCAGCCAAGTTGGTTCCATGTCTTGGACCAACCTGCTCTGACTCTGAGTCGCTCTGGATGAGCACTTTTCTGAGGACATATTTGCAGCTGAGGTGTCCCTAGGGTTTTACCTTTTTTTATTGTGATAAAGCAGGAATATTGTTTGAGATAAAAGGAGTTAATATTGGTGTTGCTTTGCCTTTGTCGTTGTGTCTTCAGTCAAAATAACTCTGGAAGAGGCTTGTGGATAGGGAACACACTGAGCTCTTGGAGTGACAGAATGACAGAACAGCAGAGGTTGGAAGAGCTCTCTGCAAATCACCTCATCCAGCCTGGGTCAGGCAGGGTCAACTGGAGCAGCTTGCCCAAGACATCGTCCACTTAGGTTTTGTCTCCAAATAGGGGGGACTCTACAACCTCTCTGAGCAACCCGCTCCAGTGTTTGGTCACCTTTATTGTAAAAAAATTTTGCTCTTTCGTTTGAATGGAATTTTCTGTATTTTGGTTTGAGCTTTTTCATTGTCCATGTGCTTTGGTTAGGCTCACGGTAACTGTGCTGTTTTGACACCAGCCATACCAGAAAGCAAAGGCACACTCACGAGTGTGGCTGGCAAGCCCTGGTCTGTTCCCCACTCACAAGAGGTTGCTAGGTGAGCCCTCTTAGGTGAGCAGACTTTGTCTCCAGACATATGTTGGTTCACACTCTTTTACACGTTTTCCATTAAGCTGTGGGATACCTGAAAACAAAGGAATATTGGGAACTGACCAGGATCCAGAGCAGTCTGCAGGGCACGCATTTATTTGTCCAGAGAGGCACCACAACCATGACCAGTGTTGAAGTCTCTTGACAGCCTGTCTCTTGCGGTGCCAGTGTCCACAAAGTCCTCTTCCCTATGCATGGTCTAGACTAAAAGTAAGTTGCTAATCCTCCCTCACACAGATTTTCCTGAGGCTGCAGTAAAACAATCTGGGGGACAAGAAAATGTCATTTAATCTTTCCAGTGGAAAACTTAAGAATTCTTCTCCAAGGGAAATATATAAAATATATATATATCACAACATTACAAACTGGTATCAGCCTCTTTTTAGATAACCCACCATAATCTAGGAGCTGATTTTATTCTGGCTAGGGACCTGATCCAACGTGTTTAACCCAATTCCTCCCTCCTTCCCACCTTTCTCTGCCCCTTCCTCTTCCTACCCAAGACCCATGATGGAAAGAAATACCCAGGTTTTCAGCGCAGGAATAAGCGGAGGGGCTTTCCATTCTCACACGTCCGCGTAACCTTTCCGCCCAGCCGTGCCGCCTTGCTCCGGGCCGTCCCAGGCCACCAGCCCCTGCATCCCATCTGAAAGAATGTCGCCTGTGAGGCAGAAATTCCCACCATGGGAATCGCGCCTCTGTGTCGCACAACAAAGGCCACCGCATTGTGTTCCTGCTAAGCGGGTGTTAAAATGCGCATATGTTGCCAGGGCTATTGCAGGCGAGGGCCCATTTAGGAAGCGGAGGTTTTTCCCGACCGCTGGCTGCTCTGAATCCCCCATATTAGCACATTAGCGCACATGCGGCCGCCTTATCAGATTAGCTACACTTGTCACAGATTAGTTCACCCTGTGAAGGAGCCGCAAAGGTACCTTTGACCATTCATTCAAAGGAGCCAGAAAAGTTTTTTTTCTTGTCTTCAACCATCAGAGTGCAAAGCAAATTAAAAGGAAAGTTTCTCTCTTTCTCGCTCTCTCTCCCCCTCATTTTGGTAATAGGATAACTAAAGGATAGGTACTACGGTGGACTACACAGAGAGATATTAATGGACACCTAATATTCATCTAGAAAATATTTATTTAACCCCTTAAAAACATTGATGTGTTTTCTTTCCTCACCAGTGTCAATAGTCCTTTGAGAAATGACCTTTCTGAAGCTCAGAGTGAATTTTTAAAATGTTTTGCTTCTCTGTCTCCCCCTTTCCCTTCTTTTTTATTACAGTCAATTTGCAGCGTGGTTCAGTGGTCTCTATTCTGCAGATTAGGGGTGAGGGAGAGGAAAAGACTTGCTAATGGCTTCTTACATTATTTTTGTAACCCATCTTGCTCCTTAAAAGGTTTTGATAGCTGGTAAAACAAACAGTGACTCAAAATACCTTTGGTATGACTTGCAGTCTACACAGGCATTAAGTCTGAGCCTAGAGAAGACAATAAGGCCTTGGAAATGCAGTGACAGCAGAGATTCCAGCAGTCATCTCTGAATGAACTTGTGGTGAAGGAGGCCTAGAAAGCTACAAAAACATACAGCTGAAATTGCTGTTTAGCGTTCACACCTTTGGCACAAAAAATGTGGAAGGAAACTGTGGCGAGGAAGGAATGCAGAAATTCCTCACACCTCGGTGCTTTCTAGGGGAGGTGTTCCACATCCTTGGGCCAGGTGTAACATTACTGTGCTCAGCTGGAACTTGTCCACCGCTGCAGGTTAGCTGTGCTGCCTGCATGTGGGAGACAGGGGACAAACCCAGGACAAAAGTGCTTTTCCAGGACTGACGTTCCCTTTGTCATACATGTGGGCTGTGAGAGTAGACCTTCAATCACCACTCAAGGGTCTAGTGCAGAATATTTTATCTAGGAAATGAAGAAGAAATCACGGTT